>JAWLRI010000164.1:238212-257557 GCA_034781795.1 Crypturellus tataupa
AAGGAAGGAAAGGAAGGAAAGGAAGGAAGGAAGGAAGGAAGGAAGGAAGGAAGGAAGGAAGTAAGCAAGGAAGGAAGGAAGGAAGGAAGAAAAAGAAAAAGAAAAAAAAAGAAAAAGAAAAAAGAAAAAAGAAAAAAAAATCAATTTATGCACCTGCTTTTGGGACCTTGATCAGATCTAGGCCTAACTACCTAATAGACTTAGCAATCTAGGCCTAACAGCATCTCCTGGAACTCCCACCCACTCATCTTCTGCCCATTTGCGCAAGAGCTGCATTTAAGTTCAGGCTCTGAGTTTTCTATTCCTCTCTGTCATCTGAGTTGGGCAGGGTTGTCTTATGCCTTGACTTGTGTCTTATTGCTCTGTGACCACAACCTGTCTGGTGATTAGAGACCTCTAAACAGACCCTGACAACTTTGCTCCTCTCATTCATTATTATTACAGAGCTGTCCCGCTTGTACATGAGTCTGTGTTCTTTTTACTGCTGCTGCTTTGCCTTCCATTGCAGAGCAGCCCATCCTTGTTGTTCCAGAAGTAAACCAAGATTGTTCCACATAATAATAATAAATAATAAATAATAAAAAAAAAAGTGCATATGCACAAAGCTTTTGTATTTTTGTTCTGATGCAGTCTCTTTTTTATGTACATAAGCTTTGTAAGACAAAGTCTTATTTCTATATAGTTCTATCAAATATAGCCACATGCACAGTTAGTATTTAAACAAAAATGTAATGAAGTAACCTGAGTAGTGTTTGATGTACTTTTAATGTAGCTATGTAGGGGTATTTCTGGTTTGGATTGTGTTTAAAAAGAATAGCAATATTTGCTCTTTGTTGTGACGATTATTCTCCTTTAAAAGAAAATGGAAGACTGTAAGGAAACCTATACTTAAGCCTAACCCTAATGGGCTGACTTCACTACAAAAGGAACATAGAGTATATGGCAGAGAGCAAAGGAGAAAAAAACACATGGCTGTGAATCCCTTAGTTTTATTATTATTAAGTTATGCTTTCTGAATGAATATCAAAGCCCAGTTACTCTAAGGCATAGTTAGTGACTGAAACATGAGCTGTGACACTGATGAGCAGCTGAGTGCTTCAGATGAGAAGCAGGCCAAAGTCTTTTGGAAAAGAAAAAAACAGTACTGGCTCTGTCAGTGGCCTGGCTGTGCTGTCATTCTTGGTTTCTTCTTGAATGATGAATAGACGTTCCTTGACACCAGTGCAGTACCTTGGGCCAAAGTTATCTGGTGAATGGGTCACTGGCAGAAAGATGAGGTGTGAAGCTGGATTTAGAATCAAAATACTGGAGCTTAAGAACAAGATAGAGATAGCAGTTTTTTAGTCAACTTGACACTACAAAGTTATAGGGCTCGGTTTGGCATCTCCGGACACTAGCAAGATATGGCTATATCTAGTTTGTTCTTCTTTCTTTTGTCAAATATTGTCTAGGAACTATCTGCCTGTTCCATTTTAGTTTGTAAACCATCTAGGGCAAGGACCTAGTGCAAATGGGGGTAATCTAGCTAGATGTCATCCTGCCATCTTGTTCATTGCCACTACACTGTATAGGCAAGATATGGAAAATAATTATAACTTTCACATCCTGGTTCTTATCTGGCTTCCTGCATGGCTGCTACCAGTCTGATTTTACTTATGGCTAATAAGGCTAGATGTATTTGTGCAGGCAGACCAGCTTGTGCAACTTAAAAAAAAAAAAAAAAAAAGAGAGAGAGAGAGAGAGAAAAGGCAACAAAAAAGAATTGTTCTTATAGATTTTCATTTAGCAAAGTGATCAAATGCACTAAGTTATTTCCACCACATTTGGTTAAAAACCCTACTAAATGAAGACCACAGACAGAAGTACCAACAGTGTGGTGCTATACTGAGCAATAATAAGACTCAGTGAAACTAAAGATGCCCTCCATTTAGAGATGTCTAGAGGAACTTAGAATGGCTATTATATTTTAAAATATATATATATATAGAATAAAAAATCCTCAAAACAGTGCATGTATATTTAAGGCAATAGTTGGTTTCTTATTTAGTTATTAAAAAAATCTAAATTCTTAGCAAATTTTCAAAAGTTAAGACTGGGTCTTTTTTAGAAGAATCTTCTGTTTTAGGTAGATAAATCCTTCATTTTATAAACCATGATGCAACCTCCTAAGTAAATGGCCTTCTCCTACTGGTATCACAGCAAAAACAAATTCTTCATCTGATTAGAAACAGGATATTAAGTGATTCATGAAATAACTAATTATTCATACAGAGATTTTCCTGAGTTGAAAAAATAAACTTCCTTAGCTCAGGCAAATAAGTGTGATCTTTCAGTTTTTGCAACACTACAACTGTGTAGTTAATTTTAGATGTATTCATGCAATAGGTTCAAGCTAAGTTAGTCAGACTTTATGCAGATGTAGATTAGTATGCTGTGATTGTCTTTCCTAATGTAGGCAAGTACTTTTTTTTGTGTGTGTACTACACCTTTTATTTCCAAAGATGTGGGTGTCTGCAGAAGAAGCTATATTTTTATCAGGAAAAGCTAATTCAGGATGTATGTTATGAGACTGTGGTGATGTTCTGCATTTTAAAAGATGAAAAAACATAAATGATCTCTGGCAATATAGTAATGTTTATCCAAGAAACAAGTTAATCTACAATCCTGGCTATGAATATCTTGAAACTGTTTTCTAGAACGAGTCATATTCTTCTCAGACCTACTTTGAAAGTAAGCAAACATTTGCTATGGGTTAACCTGTCAGGGAGTTAAAAACCTCAAATTGCAGATGAGCACCTTACATGGTTTCATATTGACTAGTCTTCTCCTGCAGTGATGTTTTCATGTGGAAATGTTCCTGCCTGCATCTGTGGCTTAAGAACAGCTGCAGACCCATCTTTGAGACATCTTATATTTTACAAACCATAATGCCATGAGGTCAGCATCTCATCTGTTGTCAGAAAATCATCATATTTTATCTTAATACTTCAAGTTCTAATGAAGAAATTGATTTGTCTTCATTTAACAGATTTATTCTTGGATAGTATATCTAGTTTCTGTTAGCTTAAAAGGCAGCATCCAGGTTGAAGGAAGCTTCCAACAGTTTAATCAATCACTGATATTTCAGGCTGCACCAAGACTTTGGCTGCTCTGTACCTCTAGTTAAATCTTTTCAATGTGCACATGCAAAAGCACATAGCCTATTCATCAGAGAACAAAAATCCATATGAGTACTTGACTTATTTCAATAAGTTCTTGGACTTAGAGGGACAAGGTGTGATCAATAAGGAAAGCTTTTGCTTCCAAAGTGCAAACAAACCATGTCACGCTGAGCTGCTCTGGGTAGATTTTGCTCCTGTACTGCAGACAAAATCAGTGAGGCTGTAATTTTTGTTCCTCAGCTTGAAGGCTGTTTACCTTGGAAGGTGCATGAAATAAACGGTAAAAATACTTTCCAGTCATAATTGTTAGTGTACGTAGGAGAGTTGAGGGCGTATGTAGGCCTAATTTGAAAGGAATGAATAGACGTTCAGGGAGTGGGGAAAGGCTGTGAAGTTTCAGAGCTGCAGGAAAGTTGCTTGCATAGCCAGATGTGAGCATTAATATGTCCATGCCATATATGCTACTGGTACCATATATTCTATCTTCTGTTCTCTGTGAGATTGATGCTTTCTCAAAGCCATTTGTTTGCTGCATTCCTTGATTCCTGTCCTCCTCTTAGTGCTAAGACATTCTGGTCAGGAGCTCCCTGGTCAGTTCCCCACATACTGTTTGTGGGCTTCAGTACTTCCTACTGGGTAATTTTGACTACCAAGAACGTTCTTTTGAAGTTGAAGAACATTCTTTTTCATGAAAGTCCAGACTTCAATCATGTGTTTAGATAGCAGTTATTTCTCATTCATTCATCTTTTCTGTAAAAATGTTGCTGCAGTTAATGGAATATCTGCTGAGGAAAGGTGTGTTGAGAGAAGAATGCCACACTGAGGTAGACAGTGCAGAAGGCAGAGTAGAGATGCCATCTGTCTGTCTATTGCCTACTCAACACCTTAAATAAAACTTCCTCACCTTTTGCAGGGCTTTTGTTTGTCTAAGTACTAGAATAGTTGAGAAAACTATTCATACTATGACCTTTAGGATATGTTTAAATATATTCTTCATTGTTTATCAGCATCCAGAAGCAAATTCTAGCTTATTGTGCTGTATGGTGACATATAGTAAGTGACTTATATTTTACTGTGAAAGAAAAGTTACTTTGTCTCCTCTATGCTTGTAGCTGAATGGTCTGTGAGTAGAAACTATCCTATTTTCTTTTTAGGATCGGCCAAAGGCCAAACAAGGCTTTTTTTTATCCTGGATACTTGAACCATTCTGCAGTTTTTTCTACTAGAGTTGTCCAGTCACAGGATCTTAAATAAGAAAAAAGATCTTTCATTGGCCCACTTCATTAACATGAGGTTTTTCTAGTAACATCTAATGGGCAGCCAGAAACAGGCTGTCAGCATTGTATCTGCCCAAAGCTGGGGCCTTTTCTTCTGCCAGCATCCAGAACTTATGGACAGAAATGGCAATTGTAAAATACAGTATTTTCATTAGATGAATATTTCACTGCTAACATAAAACAGATTTTTCTATTGGGCTGCTAAAGTTCTAACACTTACATTGCTACTTTGTCTCAGGAGATATAGCTGGGTAAGATTTTGGATCATTCTGAATTACTGATGAAATAGCTAATGAAGTAGAATGATACAAAGTTTAAAATTCTCCTTTTCAAACAATTTTGAGACATTTTTCTACTAACTTTATAACTAAAGTCAAATCAATGATTAAAACACAGCAAGAGGTGCCAATTATTAAAAATAATAGTTGAGTGAATTTTAAAGTAAAACCCGGATCCACTTTGTAGTTACTAGAAAAGCTTAAAGGATAATTAGGACCTAAATAGGCATTGTTGGATTTTTATCTTTTTCCCTAAACAGAAAGATTCATTCCCAGTCAGATCCAGTTTCAGTTTCAGGAAGCAGACTGCTGCAGGAAGAAAGAGTTATTTGCTGAAATGACCTTAGATATCAAATTATCTTTTTCAGACTTACATTTACTCTGTTTAAGACTCTAATATATTGAGCTACTTTTTAAGGAAAGTTCATGCAAGAGAACCTCATGTTCCACAAATAAGCAGTCGTGGCCTTGCAACTATAGGTGCACACTAGCACATATTCACAAATTATCCATGTATCATCATCAGGTACAGACACAACTTTCATTTTCATTTGCATACATTAAATTAAAATAGAAATGTTATTAGTAGCAGTACATAGAAAATGAAATTAAGCAAGTGTTGCAGTACCATCAAAGGATGGTCAGCCATCGGTGAGAAATATAATGCTGTGTGGAAATCTATTGCTATTTTCCTATAGTATTCTGAAAGGCAGCGGACAATCTCCACGGCAGTGGTGCAGATTATGCTCATGCAGCATGTTCATATTATTGTTCACTGTAATAATTGTTGTAAAATATTTGTTTGGGTCATGAAACCAGACAATGTCATTTAGTGTTCTGTATGTAATTCGAATGCATTAAGCCCTCAAGGTGGAACGCTGGAGATATTTATGGAATGCATTATTGCATTATTGGACTGTAAAGTATATAAACCAAAAACCAGATTCACTGCACAAAATGTCTTACAAAACACGCTTGAATGTTCAAGCACAAACATAGTCTGATATATAGTCATACATGTGACACCATTACTTGTTACAGCTTTGTATGCAGTGACCGCAGAACACTCTTTCCAATAAGGTTTTGTATAGGGTAGAGCTAGGACTTGAACCCCTTAAATGATGGAACTTATCTGGTGACCATGGAAGAGATTGCATTTGCAATTAATTTCTTGTGCACTTACACTGGATCAATGGCTCACTAAAATCTTTCAAAGTACAGTAATCTTAGCACTGGATCATAGTCACATTTTTTTACTATGTTGAATTATTATGAAGGCTAGGTGTATTAAAAACCAAGAGCAAACATTTTTATAGCTTCTCCTTTGATCCCTTCTTTATAAAACAGTCTAATTTAGAGGAGTCTACAGAATCCTTAGACTCTGAATTCATGGAAGGATTAGAATTTATTAAGTGTTACACTTTGCCACAAGACTTAAAGATGTTCCTTTCTATAGAACAGAAGCCCCTAAATGTGATTAACATCATTTAGAGATAATTAGAGATTTTTTTTTTATATATATATAAAGAAACCTAGGAGCTGAAACTTAATTTGAGAATTTCCTCACAAATATGCATTCAAGTATAACTGTCACATGTATTTGGGTAAATTTGGAGTTTAAACATAGTTCAAGGTATAGGAAACAACCGCAAACTTATGTGATCTATAAAATCTGTAAAAATAAGAAGTCATTTATCTGGCAGCAAGAGGCTTAATGCTCTTAATCTTTTTAGTTCATATTAAAGAAGACTAAGAGTTGTTTAAACTATAGTGTATAAATACCTTCAAGGGTACTCACTTATTGAAAACTAAAGGAATCCTTGGTCTGGAAGAGAAAAATGTAGAAAGAATCCTAGAAAGAACCAATGGCTGGGAAATTAAAGTTAAATGAATGCAAAGAAGTCCTGCATAATTTAAAAGGGAAGTAACTGAGCCATTTGAGATAATGTGTTTTATCTGTGGGTAAATCTGCTTTTAATTTGACTGCTGGTTTATGCCTTTTTGTTTAAAAAAAGGCGGAGGGGCAAATAAACAATAGCAGGAACGATGCCATAGAATTAGTTTCTCATGTCAGTAGTGCTGAAAGGAATTGAAAACCTGCATAAGTAGTGATGTACAAAGTAAGAAAGTAAATTATGAAAGTTGGCACTGAGTAGTTAGAAAATAAATTCAATGGGAATAGTTGGTGGGACTTGGGATTAGGTTTACAATTGAAAAACTATTTAAATGACCAGGAAATTATCAGGAAAAAAAATGGATTGCATATCTGAACAAGCATTTTGTGTGAGAAATTTGATAATGGTTGCCTGAATTTACAGAGGTAAAAATAATTGGATGTGCTCCCAGGACAAAAGAGGCCTCTCACATTGTTCCAAAATAACTTCTAACCCATGTGTGAATTGCTACGCTCTCACCTCAGGAAAATGAACAAAAGTCAGGTTATCTTTTGACATTTAAGGTTTCTTATTTTTGGATGGCTTGAAGCCCTGCCATTCAGTTGGAGCATCTAAATATGGAGTTTAGATTTCATATCATTATTCACACATATTTATATCTCAGGTATAGATTTTGTCATTATTTTGGTTTGATGTTTTTAAATATTTTTCTGACAGACACAATTCAATTAATCTGTAACAATGTCTGAACTTCTATAATCCAGTAGTGTAGATGAAGTCTAAAAGACTGTATAAGATAGAATTAGGATGCCAGTAAAAATACATACTTAAAAAAAAGTGATTTGAGCTGTTCACTTTTGTTGTTTAGAAATGCAAGCTTTAAATATTATCATATTATATGAAAAGTTCTCTTAATTTTTCAAATATTCCTTTGTGTGGGTTTGTATACAACTCTTTTGTACACAGCTATGCATACTGAAATGGTTATGTGTGCAATCAGTGAATTTAATTGGGTTAATTTTTAAGCAAAGCTCTTGGCTCTAATTAATTAATGGGGAGGAATAACCCCAGGCACCACTACAGATTAGGGCTTGACCTGCTGGAAAGCAGCTCTGTGGAGAGGGATTTGGAAGTCCTGGTTGACAACAGGTTAACCATGAGGCAGCAATGTGCCCTCGTGGCCAAGGCCAGTAGGATCCTGGCTGCATCAGGAGGACCATTGCCAGCAGGTCGAGGGAGGGGATCCTGCCCCTCTGCTCAGCTCTGGTGCAGCCGCACCTGGAGTATTGGGTGCAGTTCTGGGCTCCCCAGTACAAGAGGGACGTGGAGCTTCTAGAGAGCGTCCAGCGGAGAGCCACAAAGATGATTAAGGGACTGGAGCACTTGTTGTATGAGGAAGGACTAAGTGAGCTGGGCCTGTTAATCTGGAGAAAAGAATGCTGAGAGGAGATTTGATTAACATGGTCAAGTATCTGAGGGGTGATTGTAGGGAAGATGAGGCCAGGCTCTTCTCCATGGTGGCCAGTGACAGGATGAGGAGTAACGAGTGTAAGTTGCAACACAAGAAGTTCCACCTGCATATGAGGAAGAACTTCTTTCCTGTGAGGTTGACAGAGCCCTGGAACAGGCTGCCCAGAGAGATTGTAGAGTCTCCTTCTCTGGAGATCTTCAAAACATGCCTGGATGTGCTCTAGGTGTCCCTGCTGGAGCAGGGGGGTTGGGCTAGATGATCTCTAGAGGTCCCTTCCAACCTTAACCATTCTGTGGTTCTGTGATTCTGTGAATTCTAACAAGTTAAAATAAACTTTTTTTTTTTTTTTTTGTAAGAGGTAACATACCTGTATGATGTGCACACTTTAGTGTTGGAATCACATTGCAGTAATCAAACTTGTGTGTTTTGAAGTTTTGAAGTGTCAGTATTAGCTAATCTAGTAAAATCAAAACTAATCTGTTTTCTTGATCTCAGTCTCCACATTTATCTGCTGCATTTTTTCCTTTCTGGTCTTGGTTCTTGATTGTAAACATTCTTAATTTCCATTTGTCAGCCACTAGTTAGAAAGGCAGTTGCCTCTGCATTTGGCAAGCCACTTGCCACAAAAAGTCTGAGAATGGGAGCTGGAGAACACTCCTGTGGTGTGCATAGCTAACAAATAAGAAGTGCCAAGGTACCTTACGGAGCATCTGCCTCATAGCGTGGATTCACCTGATACCTTGTCAGTATATACCCATTTTTACTGGCTTAATCTGTGTATCTCCATAGATTAGAGAGAAATTAAATCTTCAAATTAAGTATAATTTTAAAACATGCTCAATTTAAATGTTGAGCAGCACATGTAGAAGGACAGGTACCTAGTGCAAACTGCTGTGAAGAAGCTTGACATTCTCAAATACCATAGTGTTTAGAATATTGCAGAGAGTAGAATTCAAATGTTAACAGACCTTATGCTTTTAAGTATTTGGAAAGGAAGGAAGGACTGTGTCTCTGGCTCTGACCTGCAGTCCCACAACTGGTTACATATTTAGCATTAAAACTGATAAATTCAGTTGTACCTATTTTTTGGACTAGCATGATTTATCCTATACCTATCCTATACTATCCTATCCTCCTATAAAGTGAATAAAACAATAAGCTAAGGAGTCACTGCTGTGGCACTTTAGCCTCTAAATCTTGCAATCCAGTCTGCACGATGGTCGTGGCCCTGGAAAAGATGACGGAAAAATCCAATCAGAGTTCCATGTGTTCCATGTCCCACTGAAAAAAATTCAATTGAAGTCACTGAGGTTACATAAGGGGTGATTTCAGCCTGTTCTCATATAGATAAGGATTTTTGCACCTTTTATGACCTTGATTGTCTCCCAGCAGAACAGATATGGTGACAAGTTTCTGTGCATTTGAAACAATTTTGCACAGATGTTTCACAGGATAAGAAAACTGATCAGAAGGCACTTGAAATCCAGGAAAAGATAAACATAAAGTATGAAATAAACAAGAGCAACTGACACTGCCTGGACCTTTTATTGATGTATTGTGCTGACAGCAATGCTGAACATTTACATTTTTTGTTCAAAATTAGAAACTTTAACCCCTGGGAAGCTTAGTCATGGGAATTACTGCATAGATTTTCTCATAATACTTTTTTTTTTTTTTTCCTAAACAATATTAAAAAGGAGAGGAGTAATTCAAAATAAATAGTTCCAGCCAAGAGCTTTGCTTAGATCTTGATCTGAACCTTTTTGCTGGTTCAGACAAGCTGAGTTAGTGTTTATAAAAGTTTTTGTCATTTCTGGTCTGATCTCCAAAGGAAATTTGATCATACTGTGTCTCCTCCTCATCCTCTGTCTGTCAGCTCCTACCTCTCTCAACAAATGTTTAAATTTATTGGCAAAATTCAGACTATTTTGACAGAGATAAAAATGCCTGAGATTTCACATAAGTTCATGCAAAAATAGAAAACATAGACTTGATTTGTTTTGTGACTAGATCAATTCTAATTAGACTTATAATAGTATATTGCTATATTATATGGACTATAAATTATATGGACTATAATATATACTACAGTATGGAAAAAAACTTCTGCTGAACCTTGGACTCCACCAGATACCAGACAGCAGCAGTTCTGTTCCTTACAGTGCTCCTTGTTAACATCTGACTTTCACACAGGTCGGACGTTCCTTCCTATGATTATCTTTTTCATTTCGCCTTCATCACCAGACCACTGGGAAAGTGATGCGAAATATTCTCTTTAGCTACTACATAGTCCTAATATTTTGTAAAGCCCTTTCTTCTGTGCCAAGTATTGTTTCCTAATCCTCAAAGTTTGTTTCAAATCTTCTCACTCTAGTTCATTTTTTGTGAACATGATTCTGTGAACATGAATTAAATATGCTTTCCCAAAACAAATTCTATACCCCTGCTTCCATTTCGAATACATCCTTAATTATACTGCAATGCCTACAACTGGGACTAAAGCTTTTTGAAACAGTTGATCCTCCCTTAGGTATAGTTTTCTTCAGTCTGTATTTAAGGCTGAAAACACTCCAAGACATGTCCACTTTTTATACATTCCCAAGGCCACAAGGCTCTCAGCAAATAATATATATAAATATTAAATACAAATGTACAAGAATTATGGTTATAAATTTAGTGCATGAGAGATTTACTAGATCTTAATGATATAAATTCACTTCTTTACAAGGTTATTTGTCTTAAAGCTGTAATATATACAACCAGGCACATTATGGCTTCAAGACAAATAATACTTTTTGCATGCATATATAATATATAAAAATATGTTTTTTCTGGGAATATAATATTTCTCTGGACAGAAATCTCATGTTTCAAGTAAGTGCCAAAATTAATAGTGCAAACAAATAACTATAGATATCCATTTATTGAGGGGACAGAGGAGGAAAGAGAAATCCCATCTTGAGCCAAGGGCCAAGTTTTGTGTGTGAAAAGGTTTTTTTTTTTTTTGTCTAATTTGACTGGAGGTCTCAGCTCCTCATTATAGCTATTCTTGCTCTCTATTTCTCATATTACTGTGAATTATGTGATATTGTTAATGGCAAGGTGTGAGGGATCAAGATTAGATAAAGGACCAATCCCTTGCTTTTTTTTTTTTTTTTTTTTCTTACAAGTTTTAACACCAAGTTAACTACTGTAATGATGACATAAGTGTTTATCTTTGAAGGAGGGTGAAGGGTTTTTATACATACTGATTTCTGCCATTTCCTCCATCATCTTTCTCTGCTCTCTGGGTTCCATCTGTGAGCCCCAGTGGGCCAGCAGCACTGTGGCTGAGCATGCTGCCATGTAAACAAAAATCCAATTTAGGCTACCCAAAGAAAATAAGTAATCTCTGGCCCCTGTTGTGCAGATAGTGAAGCGGTCCAAAATATAATGCCATTTCACATTTATGTGGGATCATTCATCCAAAACACTACAAGGTACTTTTAAAACATAACAAAATTAAGCCCTGGCACAGCCAAAGATGGGGAAACTGAGGCAATTGAGTGTAAACACAGTCACTCATTATTTTCAATCTTTATTCTGTATAAGGAAAGCTCCTTGCTTTCTTTGTTTCTTTACTATTCCATCAAAAGGTTGTTTTGGTGACAGTTCTCAGTTTATTATTTATTATTATTTAGTCCTGTAGGACCCAAAACTTTTACCAGGTCTGTGGAAAGACTTTTCTGTATCTTCAGTTTTCATAGAATAAGCTGCATAGAATGACATTTTTATATCTATTCATACTGATATCTATTCCGGTTGCCATTCTGGTCAGCTGAATGATCAGTTCGTCTGTCTTTGTACACCACTCAGAAATTAAAAATATAAATAAAACAGCACATGAGGAAGAAAGATAAAAAACGAATGAGAAAATGAACATCGGTCTGCAAGAACAAGCAATAACTACTACTCGAGAGCTTATTGGTAAAAGTTGTGTGCTTATTGCTTGCAAAAAAGAAAACAAATAAATAAAAAAAAAACTCTGAAAATTGTTTTGTGAGTTGTATAGATATCTGTTTTTTTCTGCATATAATTGCATGGTGGTAATTTGTCAAGTATATCTTTATGGCATAGTGTACTTTGGGCAAAAACTGGAAACTTCAGTGTAAGAGATGTAACCACTACTTAAAATTAAAATTCCCAGTAGAGTCAATGTTAACTGTGACATTAACTTTACACTGTCTTCAAAGAAGTAGACACAAATAGCCAGATTCTGATCTCGGTTGGACTAGTACAACTATAGATTAAGACCACAATTATCAACATCACAGGAGGCCTTTCAGTTAAAAAATGATTCTATTTCAGACTATTGTTTGCTTGCCCGCCACCAGTTACAGGTAATATATTAAAGAACTGAAAAAATATTATATTGTATCATGTGTATCTATTGTTTTAGTTGACCAGCTTTAAGGAAAAGCTATAAAAATAATTAGACTTTCCTGGTCACGAGGCTTATTTCCTAATCTATTGTTCATAACTAACCAGGAAATCACTTGGCATTAGTCACTGTAAAGACCATAGGCAATTGTGTCAGCTTTATCACTTCCTCAGATAATGCTTGTAGGAAGTAGACAAGGTAACAATACAATTTTCAGTTAAGGTTCATTTAGCATTTAAAAAATAGAAAACCAATGAGAGTTTAACTCTGTCTTAACCGCTACCTTAGTCTAATGAGCAAACTGGAAATCAGCCATAAGAAGGTGAAGTTGGTAACCAGAGGTACTGACCTATTCCCTTGTAATTTTTTTTTTGTGCATTACTGGAAAGAGGTACAAAAATATTCACCCCTGATTCCTGACTTTCAGAGCTTCTCTGTTATTCCCAAAGACATTTTTGCTATGATGACCAGATTTCCATTGTTAAGCTTTGAAACAAAGGAAATACAGACCAATAGAATAGAGCTTCAAAATGTCCATATCCATGTATTATACTTTTCCATTTTATTAAAAAAAAAAAAAACATAAATCCTACTCTGATCTTCTCCAAAGATAGCTGAAATATAAATTCCAGAAAAAATAATTTTAATCACAAATTTGAAAACAAACGTAAATGACAAAGATATGAGTGAATCCAGAATTTAACATCTCAAAGAAGCAGAACAGTTACTACATTTGCCCTTTCCAGATGATAATTCTGGGCAGTTATCTAAGCAAACTGTGATTAGAATAAATAAGAGAGTAAAATACTGAACAAATGACAGATTCAATATGGAATCACCCACTAAAAACTTATGGTTTTTGTTATTCATGTTTTTTTTAACCTCAAAATGCACATATGTATATGCTTATACTTTGAGATTTATGCTTGATACTAACAGGAAACTAGAAATTATTTTCTGAAGCAGTTTCTTGACAGATTTGGAAGAAAGAATCTACTTTGGCACAAAGTATGTGCATCAGGATGTATGCACTGACATAAGTTTACAAAGCTGAGTTTATATAGAGTGCAAAGTGTATTGTATTTGTTATTTCTATAACTACACACCTAAGTGTTTCCCATGTGAGTTTTGAAAGAAAATTAAAGCGTGAAGCTAAGCATTCAAAATTTAAGTACAAGAATTAAGCTTTCTTGAGTATTTATTTTCTTTTTATGTGGTCTGACTTCTCTTCAATGCGAAACTTCCAGCCACTAGGATGACAATTCAGAAAATGTGTTTTTTTATTTATCACTCTGAGCAATTTGCATGAGTAAATGCTGCATACAAATGTCTCTGCATATATTTGTCTTTATTGTTCACTATCCACTTAAAGCTTTACAGATGCAAAAAACAGAAAATTTATTTCAGAAACAGGAACCCATTTCTGATATTTCCAAATTCAAGCTGCGTTGCTTCTAGATGTTAGCAATAGGAACTTACAGCACTTTCTGGCAATAAATATCCAAACACCTTTAATACTAGTAAATTCCATGTATTTGTTATCTCCTTCGCTCTTGTGTGTATAATATGTTATATAGGTCATTGTTTAAAGAATGATGAATTTACCTAAGCCAGTAAACTGGCTAAACACGGCCTGCTTTCTCCTGTCTGTGCCTTACTTAATTGCAGAGGTTGCTCAAGGATGCCAAAGACCTACAAATCCTGAAAAGACATTCAGACTTGAAATCACTCTGCTGGAAAAAAAAAAAAAAAAAAAAGTGGATCTTAAACTTAGTCCTGACAGGTTAGTTTTAACTTTTCACTTTTTTTACAAAGAATCACAGTATTTTCCTTTGGTGCAGATTCACAGTTTTAGAAGTGATATGCATATCACTGGAACACAAGAACATATAAGAAGCAGAATAACTTTATTTTTGACATTAAGGTTTTATTTTTAATGCTTCCAATAACACCTTTCAGTTTTTCAGAATTGGTTTTAGAGGAATTCCGCAATAAAGAAATCCCAGGTCTTTATGTCAGTCACACACTAAAAGATTATAGCAAACCTAAATTCATCTATGTATTTTTTTCATTGAAAATCTGTGAAATCATAGTTTCACTTGGAGTTAACTGTTCATCTGATGCATCGTGGCTGTTCCTATGCAGTTTTGCAAATGTGATGGAGTTTTGCTTTGAGGCTCTATCCTTCTTCACACATGTCACTCAAAAGTTTGTGGAAATATTCAGCACATTTATATAAAAATTAATTACATCTGTTGCCGACTTGTATGAAGGGTACATCTGAGTTTAGTATAGCTCAGGTTGCAACTTATAATGATATATAGACATAAAAGATTTAAACTAGTGTCTAATATCTCTGTATTCTTGTATTTCATTTGCATTTGTGATGATAGATTTATTGCTATGTTGTATGCTATGTATTGCTATGTATGTCTATTGCAATGCTATTGCTATGGTTTGCCTCTGTTGACTGTGCAGTCTTGGGCTCTAAATAAGAGTGACTTACAGAATTATAAACAGTAAAGGTCTCTCTTCATCACTTTTGCCCCTCCTCTCAAGTAGTTAATAAATTCAAAGAAAATGTCTTGTTTCCTTTTTTAAATCATGTAGAAGCAGAAAATAGGATTACGGAAGAAAGATTGATGATGGAGTCACAGGACACTTAGGAAGGAGTTGCTAATACTGGACAAATCACAGAAATGATCATTCTTCTAAAACTGGGGTGGAGGGATAAGACTAACAAGTAGTCTTTTCCAGTTTGGTACAAGAAGGTGAGTCAAAAACAGTAACTCTTTATGCTACAAGGTTCTTCAGAGATTGGAGACCAAAGTAGGTAATTATTTGTTCAATGTCTTTATCTCTCAGATCTAAATTAAAATGTAAATGTGCACTAACATTTTTTTTTTTCACGATACATATTGAGAAACACACATCTGATCCTTTCCTGCAATGAGAATAAGCTTTGTCTATGATAATTCCCCAAAATCCTGAACAGGAAACTCTGCACAGTAAAGTGTTCTATAGAGATAGTAAAGGAAAAAAAGTACAGATTGTGATAATTATCACTACTCTCAGAATACAAACTCAAACACCTGTATATGAACATAAGTTCAGAAAATGCTGCAGTGTGAAACAGTCTTTCAGATGCATTAAAGAAAACCATAAAGGAAAACTGTTCCTTGATAAGCTGACAGAAATAATTTCAGTTTAAGATCAGAGAACAAAAGCTGAAAGCAAAAGTTGCAGTCATAGGGGTCCTGCCAAAGAAAAGCTGCCACAGACGTTAAAAGTAAGCTTCAATATGAGAAAAGGTAATTTTTCATAGTTCTGTGAAATTATGGCTGAGTCTGTTATTGCTAAGCATTACTGAGTTGAAGGTGCAGCAAAAAATCTTTTGGGTTAACGTTGCAGTCTATATTCTGGTGCTCAATACATATTTTGCTGGCCAGATTTGTTTAACATTCACTCAAAATGAGAGACAGAATATGGTTGAACCTTAAAAAAAACAAAGAAAAGGTAACACTTTTTCATATCCATATAAAATTATTACTGCAACACTTGAAAGTACTGATACACTTTAAAAAAGGGTGGGTGGGGACAAAAAATATTGTAATATAAATTAAAGCTGGTGAAAGTTTGGTGAAGTGGAATATACAAAACTAGCAAGTTTTGAGCATGACTAGCTCAAGGACCTGTATTTGACTACTGATCTTGGCACAGAACCTCAGGCATATGCCCTATGCTCAGCATTTGAGCATGAGCATCTTGGTGTGAAACTATGAGCAGTGACACTATTGTTGTGAAATGTGGCAGCCAGTATCTTGCAGTTGTAATATTATGCCTCTCTTGATGTCTAAAAACTTCCTTGCTCTTATACCCTTCAATGATAGCTGAAATCACTCAATACCTCCATCCTCCAAAGAAAACTTCCAAGCTCTCTACAATTCACTATATCAGTTACCTTTACTGTATCAGATACTTTCCTGTATGCTTGCTTTCTCATGTAACCAAGCACTGCCAGACATATTTCCAAGCAATAGAAACTGGATTAGTATGGGTATCCTTTGCACTGGAAAGAGATTGAGAGTAATCTTAATTCATACAGAACTTCACTTATTTATAGATGGTCTTTTCCATAAATCCCAAACCTTTCAAGCTCTTAATTAAGCCACCTGATAATCTTGGCATTAGATTTTTTTTTTTTTATGCCCATATTGGGAATACATAAAATCAATGAAAGAAAAGCTATTTATAAAATGACTTAAAATATATGTTTACAAATATCAGGTGACAACTTTGCTGTCCAGGAGGGGAATCCAGCTGTTACCGATCTGTTAAACTGTCTGCCTCTCTAAGCCATGACACTTAGATGAAACAAAAAGCAGGCACACCTTGAGTTCAAATATTTGACATGTTCAACTAATCTAGTCCCTAGTGATTACTGCTTCTCACAAGGGTGCATCAAGAATGAAAACTCTTCCCAACTCTTTCTACCTCGCTTCTCAGTTTTATCAGAAGCCAATTAGGATGATCATAACTGGAAATTCGTCACCTTTCCTATGCGACCTTTGTTTTTTTTTTTCTTTTATAAGGTGGCTTAGGTTTCTATCTGATCATTAAGTTAACTGGGCATTACTCCTCTAACACTTCTCACTTAAATAAACAATTGCACTCCTTCCTTTTAGATTGGAGGCTGGAAGCTCATTATATCTGGGGTCTGCTGCTGTTTCTTGAGCACACCCTTATCTGTTGATGGAGCTGTGTGCAATGCAATCTTCTTCCAAATGAACTGGGATTTTATCAAAATAAACCTGTGCTCCTGCCCTTCTCCTTCCCTGCTTTCCCTGCAATCATACCAAGTAAAATAGTAGACTACTCAAAAAAAAAAAAAAAACAAAAAAAGGGTAAACGACCGCAATTAGACTGAGCAAGACTGAGATGGAATTTTATATTCATATGGTATTTTAAATTCAATATTGTTACTGAATTCTGCTTTCAATTACATTGCAGTTGTACTGTTAATGATTCCCTATATAAATACACAATATCATACTAGGAACTATGTATAAGGTGGCTATCAAGAGGTCAGGCTGTTTAAAGAAACAGGTAAGATGTAGTAGAGGGCCTCTTAGAAAGGCTCTCCTATCTAATTTTACATGCTTTTTCAGATATATTTTGACTTAACCCTTTTTTCTCACTTCACAGTTTCCTATTTCTTAGTTAGCCAAGACCCCTCATGACAAAGTTATCTAAAAGAAAATATGGGCTGAAAAGCTAGCTACTCTGTGATTTTACTTTGGAGCTTTAGTACAGCTATGATGAATAGAATTCATATGTATGTAAAATATACATGTATATATGCTCACTATGCATACTATTACATACACTTTCTTTTTCTGTATGCATGGAAATGGCCTTTGTTTAAATGTGAGCAAGGAAGAGAAAGAAAAGCTAAACCAAAGATGAAATTATCATGAAGCACAGGCATTACACAAGAGTGCTGTTCCTCTCCACAATGGTGCATTAGTGTCCTTTAATACTAAATGCCCCGTGGTTCTGGGGCTGCCCTTTGAGAATGAAGGATAATAGATACCTTAAAAACAGCTGCTCTGATGAAAAATGGCCACTGCAAAAAGTGTCTTAATAATATGACAAGTGTCATAAATTAATTCTATTTGTTTATCGTATAGGTCTACTTGAAAATTACTATATCAGGTTTAACATCTCAGAGTAAGAGGCATGTAACTGAAAAAAATGAGAAGGTTCCAATGTTTAGACAATCATTCCCAAGCTCTGTTAATAGCAATGATTGACAATCTCTGTCTAGGAACGTTTTCACTCATCTCTGAAACAGAGCTGTGTCCAAAATCAAATGTGGCAGCTGTTTAGCAGTCCATGACAACACTAAACAAATGTTTAGACAAGGAAATGAAAAATATCATACAAAAATGATACTTCAGTACGATTTATTTACAGAATAATACAGTAATAGAGGAAGAATTGTTTCTAAACGTTTAATTCTTCGCCAGACATAGGCTTTGGCTCTTGAAACGTGCCAGCATTCCAGTAATTATTAATATGACTGACTTTAATGTTTTGATGTCATGAGCCTATATTCTTCACTTATTAATCCTACACAGAGATTTTTTTCCGAATCGAATGCAATTGCAAAGATTACCTCAAAAAGTTTTACACCAACAATAAATGTTGGTGCACTTAGTATATCAAAAACTCACATTATCCCTAGCAGTTGCTTTTGACCATTCATTTGAGTAGAAGAAGGGAAGAAGCTGTACACGTCTGCAGCTGTATAAGCATTTATGGACATCATGGGCTATATATTTTGGGATTCTCTGCAGGAATATGTCTAAAAGAATGCACTTCAGAAGGAATTGTAGCAAAATGTTGTTCATTTGTATTTGTGGCTGTGGTTCCCAAGCAATGTAGAAAAACAAAAGGAGTAATTGAATCTCATGCTTCAAGATGTAAAAAGATCTGTAAAAAAAAACAGGAAGCAATATTACAAAGGTTTTTGAACTGATGAGGTACTTTAGAAGTAGGTGGTTGCAGGGGAAGGATGTCAGTTGTTGGGTAATGATGTCTTTAATAGGAGAGAGGAGACTAGAGGCTTCTTCAATAATTCAACATGTTTACTAAATTGCCAAAGAAATACCCAGAGTCTTAAGATATCAATGCTGTATCGCAATAAAGACATTTAAATACATTTTAATAATGTCTAAATCAGTGCAGGATGAAGGTTTTAATATAGAATCATAAAATCATAGAATCATAGAATGCCTAAGGTTGGAAGGGACCTCTAGAGGTCATCTAGTCCAACCCCCC
>JAWLRI010000164.1:263333-309176 GCA_034781795.1 Crypturellus tataupa
ATTGCTGTTAAGACAAAAAAAAAAAAAAAAAAAGGCAGGTCAGAAATCCTCCCAACCAGACCCACACTGAACATCTGATTTCCACTGTACGTACCACATACCCTGAGGCAAACATGTCTAACTTTAGCAAAATGAAGCAGAGTACGTCATTATTGTTCCCTAATGATATCATACTTCTGGCTTCTTGAGAAGGTAGTTGGTTACTGTGTGAATTAACTAACAACAATAACCTATAGCTGGTCATTTCTTTATTTAGTCTTGTGAAAGATCTGTAATATGTCTGGTCTGATCTAACAGACGTTCAGACTAAAAAAAATAGTGTTGCTTTTTTTTTTTTTTATGTTTTTGGTTCCAAATTGAGGATGTCTCTGCCTCAAAAGGTGCATTGCTGGAGAAGACTCCAAAGTAAGGGGAGATCTTTGCTTTTTCGAAGATGGAATGCGTTTTGCTTATGTCCTTGCTAAAAGTGGATCCACTCCACTATGTTCAGCAAGGACTTTTTGCATTTTAAAAGTATTTTATAATGAACTATAATTATGATTTATGATTAATTCTACCTACGCTGGAAAGCTGTGTGAACTTCTATCAAAAGATATGTTTTAAGTAACTGTATCGTATGTACTTATGATGTAATTTTACAACTGTTAAGATTGAGAGTGGAAAGGGGATAGAAAGAAAAAATGTAGGCAAGAGCTCTTGGCAATTAGTTGGATGGCTGAGGAGACTGCATGGGAGTAATAAGACCAATTTGTCTTCTGAGACATGATCCTGAAGACCACTGAAGAGTTGGAAATTCACATACTTGCAAATCTTGGTTTTGGCCAGGATAACCTATCCGAGTAAAAGCAGTAGCACAGTTGCATTCAGAAAGCAACCGAAAGCACCAGACGAGCACAGAGGAAGGAAAAGGAAAAATTTAGAAAAATTATCTGAAATTCCTTTTCTAAACAAAAATATAAAAGATGAAAACTGTTTGTTTGTTTTGTTTGCTTGTTTTAAATCTGGAATGGGTATTAGTTCGAAATAATTTATCTGCTCTTGTTGGGACATGCATTAGGTATTGTGATTTGTGGAATTTGAACTCAGCAGACTCCAAAAATGAAGAAGCACAAAGTATACTTGATGCTGTTGCGACCCACTACACTGATAGCCATGGTATTTTAAATGCAGAAGCACAGTTATATTATTTCTGACTTCAGCTTATTTAGCACAGTATTTTGACCTCAAAAAAAGAATTTGTTTCAGGCTTTGTTAAGAATTCCCCTTCAAAATATATCTTAAATCTTTACAGGGAACATTTAATCTGACTTACTTAGACTTTTTCCACTCCTTCAAAATGCTTCAGTATATCCTTATTCTTGTTGTTGTTATTTTGTGTTGGGCCAGTACTTCTGTCAATTCAGATGCTCTGATACCCATCCCCACTCCCCCCCCAAAAAAATAGTGGTTGAATCTAGTAAATTAATTATGAACTATACAGTGGTGTGGTCTGTTTCTGAATAGTGCAAAGCACTTCTTACACTATGACAGACAATTTAGTTTGCTGACATAAAAAAACAAGCAGGAAATCCTCATATTTTGTAAATATTCATTTACTGAAATCATCTTTAAATAAATTTGCCATAGATGATTATGATTAATTATTCTATATCACAGTGGACTGCTCCTTAAATCTTTCATAAAGTCATTATCAGTTTAATGAGTTTGAATTGCTAAAGGCCTCAATAGGCATTACTTTCTAGAGTAACTTGGGAAAATGAAAATCAGAGTAAATGACCTATTCTTAAATAAAATAAGTCTATGTAGATGCATTTTTTTCATCTTTTCCTCATTGTAGAAGTTAAAACTATATCCCATGCTATTACAACATTCTAATAACAACATCATCATTTTGCCTATGCTGGAAGGAAAAAAAAAAAGATTTATGTTAATGAAGGCAATTATGAAGTAAGCATACATGAATGATATGTAGTCTTAGTTTCACTGGGATATAGATGAGGAAAACAATAGGACTAGTCTGAATTAGTGATGCATTCCTCAAAGCTGCTAAGCAGATGTGTTCATTATCCTAGTCTTCCTAAGAAAATTCCATCCATACTTAGGAATAATTTACTAGGTATAATGTATTCACTAGATCACACATATGGTTCACTTGGTAAAGTTTTTAAGTATTGTGGTTTCTATCCTGGTCTATACCTGAGGGACTTTCAAAACAGCTATCACAGGACCCAACTCTGTGAACAGAGATAAGGTTTTAAGTGGATCACCTTGTCATCCCTCTGGAACATACAGGTTGGATTCTCTTCATGAGATAAAATTTCTTGAACTATTTTCCAACTACTTTAAGCTTCAAGTGCCATGGTAAGTTTGGAAAAACCACAGGATAGATGAATCATCTCTGGCCTGTTTTACTTTTTTCATCTTTTTTTTTTTTTTTTTTTCTTTTTTTCTCCCCAACCCCCTCCTTTTTTTTTTTTCTGAAAACCTGAATGTCTCTCCTATTAGACACAAACAGATGTGTTTATATAGGGGTAAAATACACATAGCTATAGGTAGGCTCATTCTAATCACATAAGTTGTGCTTGATCAAATTACTTTAGAATATTTACATAACCATATGCTCATATGACTAGATGTGTAATAAAGGGCGATTCATACAGTTTTAGACAAGCAAACTTTATAAGAGGTGGTATGATGTGTTCTCGTCACAAAGTTGAGCAATACTGCTCACAGTTCAGCTACAGAAAGAAACAAGAGCACACTTTTGGAAATAGCTTACAAACGCAAAGATAAGATGCACTTATTTGGCAAGTTAATGAGACAGTTGCGGCCAGTAGATATTTCAAGTGCACAATGGCTGGGCATGTCTGTTTTCATACTACAAGGATTATTTGCTGGTGAAAGTACTTTGCTTTTCTGAGTACAACATGCAAATCTTGCCAAAGAACATAGCAGTCATTTCCCAAGAATTGCTGACCCAGTTTCAAAATATCTGTATCACTACTGAAAATTAATCTTAAAATCACTTCTTAGCATATTTATTAATTTAAATCGTATTTATTAATTTATTGCTTGCCTTGCAATATATGTAAAATCTTCTACAATTCTGTCAAGTGTTCTAAAGCAGATTTTTTTTCCTGAAGGAAAGAAAGCCTTTTATTGAGAAGTTCTATTTGATTTAACTATTTGGAGGATAATTTTTCCAACTAATGCATGAAGATAATAATGAAAACTTTCTCAGATTGATGCTATTTGGTGTTCCCTAGCCTTCCATGTTTTTAAAAGAAGCTCCTGGAAAGGATAAATGTTTGCTAAGAGTCTAAACTGATTTCTGGGGTTAAGAAACAGTTTTATGGGGTCTGTTTGGCTACCTTCATGAGAATACCTTATCTAGTCATTATGTCTGTCTTCACTACGTATGCTTTTACTCTCATTCTACTGAGTGAATAACTTACTGTCTTAAAAGAATATGTCTTTATCTCCAAGCTACAAAACTAATGTATTTTCTAGAATTTACAGACACATAACTAAAGCAGAGGCTTTCTAAGTTCGCACAGACTGGCAGAATGGCACAGGTCTAAGACTAATTGTATATTCAGGGAAAACGTTTGGAAATTTGTCAGAGCATTTAGCCCAGGACAAAGAACTGCACAGTTTGTAGCATGAAATCTGGAACAATGCTGCAGTTTGAGAAAGGAAAGAAAAGCATGTTCAGGACAATGTGAAGGTGATAAATTCCACTTTACCAAGGTTTGAGGCATTTAAAGTCAATATTCTTACATTAACCTTGAGCTACACCATGAGTCTGAAATCAATACAGTGACGAATCTATGTTTTGGTTCTTGTCAGACTAGGATACATTTACAAGCCTCATGAAACTTTAGTTGTTAAAATTTGTGTAAGGCCCACGTTGTTTGGAATAATTTGGGGGCCTAGAGTAATTCAACCTTGAAAGTACAGAAGAACAGATAAAGAAGATGAAGAGCTGTGACCTATTGATCAGAGTTGTATTTCAATGGCTGCAGCTTTAATAACATGGATTTCATGAGAGAAATACGAAAATTTAAGAAAAGGTAATGCTTTTACAGTATATTTTGCATTGTACTACAAATGAAATTATCTGATCAAAAGCTATTGCTTTTCCTCTGGAAAAAAAATTAAAAAAGGGGGAAAGAGTCTAGTTCAGCCATGTGATAATGCAGATGTGACAATCATATATGTGACCTAAACAATGGCCTGAAGAAAATGCAACGATAACAATAATTTCATAGCCTATGCTTTCATATTGCTCAGCCACCTGGATAACAAGAGCTGTGATTTTAAAGTCTCAAAGATATTTCTTCCTTAAATATGCTTAGGATGTTGTACCCAAGGACAGATAAATGTTATTTCTGTGTCTTTACTTTATATCGTAGAAAGCAATTTATTTTAGATGAAGAAATGTCTCAACTATTCTCAATTGAGAATGGTTGAATGATAGTCCTATGCCTAGGTAATATCATGGTAGGTAAGCCATGATCTGACCACGCCATGTGTGTCTGTGTGTATGGCAGGAAGATCACAGGACATTCTAAAGGTGCATATCATCTAAGAGCCACCAAAGGTAACAGGTGGAGATGTACGAACTTCCTGTTTTATCCCTCCCACTACTCAACCTTGTCCTTTTGCCACTGGCTATTGTGTACTGCTGAACCAAAAGCTTTGTCTGAACTGGTTACTTCTTTAGACAAGGATTTTGTAAACTCTTTGCACAAACCTTCAGCATACTTCATTTTTCCTTCTCTTGCAGTCCACATCTTCACTGTGCACAGAAACATACAAAATTGAAAAGTGTGGCCTGGAATTATTCATGAATGCAAAAGATAGCATGACAAGAAAAGTCCTTGAGCAAGAATAAAATGGTTTCTTCATCATCATCAAAAAAAATAATTTGCATTTCAACTACAGGAACTTTATTATTCATGACCAATCAGAAATAATACTGGACAATTTACACAACTTCAGTTAAATTTAAGGGTTCACAGTGTGATGAGGGCAAGAGGGAAAACCCCCTCAGTTTGTCTCTAAAAATCCTGAGCAAATCCGAGAGCAAAGAGACAGAAAGACCCCTAAAGAGCTATTTTATGAAGCATTTTTCCTGATTCTTTTGTGCTGCCAGTCTCTGCATTAGAGAAAGAAATAAGCTTACTGCCCTCTACCAGAAATATATAGTGGATCAAAGGGGAATTAAAAGTTGACTTTTAAAGGCAACTCAAAGAAATGTAACTGTAAGTTGTATAGTCTTTGTAGACATTAATTCTTTTTCAGAATATTCCTGATAATCTCCAATGCAAATCATATGTAGATACAAATATATGTGTATATATACACATTTCTTTTTGCCTCTGAAGGGAGAATCGTCTAATGCATTTTCTCTCCGGTATTTCCATTGACTGATGTGATACCTTTAGCGGGGGCAAAACTGGTCATCCTGAAAGATCCCTGCTGAACTCAGTCAACAGGCCGAACATGACCTTGGCAGCTGTTTCTGCTTTCAAGGTCACTAAAAACCTTATAAACTGTTTTCCTTTCCATCCCTCCTAGGATTAAACAGCAATATGGTCAAAAATAACTAACTTCTTATATTTAAGTCTCAAGAGAAAGTCAAAAAACAATAAATACATCCAATGGGGACATACAAGGTGCAGAAAAAGGTCCATTCAGGGTCATCTCCATGGGTTATGTCTCCTATTCCACTACAGTATGCCCACACCTCTTGCTGAAATCAAAGGCTGTTATTTGGAACCTTTTGAAATCCCCCTCCTTTTTTTTTTTTTTTTTTTTACGGGCAGAACATGCTTGTTTTAGGATTAAATGAATCAGATAGGAAGAAAGTATTATGTCTTTAATGTTTTGAACTATGAACTAGAAATATTCAGCCTGGATGCTACGAATTACAGTCCTAAAGAGTGTGCTAAAAAATTGCTTGTTCTCAATTAAGAATTGCAAACATATTCCTTTGATTTTTATGTTTGAATCTAGATTGTCATTATGAGGGAAGACAAAATTGGTGCCCCCATACATTCTTATGCAATTCCTTAAATCTGTAAGGAGTTCTTTTAAAAGCTTTTGTTCATGAAGCAGCTCCTCTCACTGCCAGCCAAACATAATGCAAGAACATCTGTTGCTTCCTTCCATTACAGGTCTGGAGATTCCAATCTGAGCATGATGGGAGTGTAATTAGCTAAGAAGAAAAGTGTTTTTCCAGTAGTCATTCAAGGCAAACTAAAAGCTGACAGCAAAAGTAGAAGCTGTGACTTCACAGTTTCAAAGCTTATATTTGTTGTTTCTTAAAATTAAGCACCTCAGGAATTATTATAACATCAGTTCTCAAGGAATCATGCATCCTTTCTGAATAGTTGAAGCAAAATGTGCCATTATTTTTCCATAACTCACAACCAAGTTATGTCCTGTACTCCAGGAGAAGGTCAAAGCATGTGAACAGGCTGAAACTCAGGACTATCACATTGCAGGTAATCCCTGGTATGAATTTGGAATTGGTTCCTGTTTACTTTCACTGAACCTAGAGTTCAGGTACAGACAAGATACCGAGGAAACCTTTTCCAAGCATATACTTCAACTCCTTTAATTTTGAAGCAATATGTTTGTTCATCGAGGAAACAAAAACTAGACGTGCTCACTGTATGGTCTATAAAATGCTTTAGAAATCCAAGCTTTACCTTTTCACATGTCTTTAACTAACATGACACAAAATATATTCCAACATTTGTGAAAGCTTCAGTACAATTTGGGTCTTTTGCCTTCTGCCATGCGATCCAGTTTCCTAATGGAGCCACAGACAGAAATATCCTTACAAAAGACTTGTCCTCTTTAAATTAGTAGATCGGTTCTAAAGACTCAAATTTTACTGGTTCCTAAGGGGCTGGAAGTGTTGACTTTACAGTTGTTAAAAACTGCCAGTATGGCCCTAAGCTGTAATAGAAGGCTATGAATCTGGACCAGAAAGTTTGGAATGACTTCAGATAATCATCCCAAATTTCCTATGTTATACCAGTTCATGTTGCCAAAGGAATAACATCCGCTGCTTTGGTGCCATGCAGTGCAGCTGTGTGACTATTCAAAAGTACATTTTAAAACTGCAAAATCAGCAGGCTTCATTTACATGCAGTCCTGGATTCTCAAAGAGGTCTAATTTAGCAAATGCCACACAAGAATAGGAAACACTGTGAACATATTGAGATAATTGAGAAAATTCCAGCAAAAAATACAGGGAGTTATTATGTACACTAATCATTATTTCTCTCACTTATTCTAATTTGTTTCTCTTGCTTTTGTTAAACTATTTTTTTTCTTAAACTTTTTCCATAACTATATTAACCTGAACAACCTGTTTATAACATACAATTATAAAGAAAAAATAGTTGTCAAATTCACTTTAATAAAATATGCATTACTATGGTATTTTGCAGGCATTTACAATTACACTTGTTAGGATAAAGCCTATAAGAACAATGTGCCTTCCTATTTTAAAATAGTTGTCATTTGGTGTTATTAAAAATCTTCCTCTCTAAGTACTATATAGCACATTTATGAGTATAGAAAGGATTTCATGGAAATATCTGAAACATTGGTTAGGTATTTATTCATTTATTCATTAATTCATTCTATTTCAGTAATACTTCAGGACTTCAATCAAGGGAGCTATTGTGCCAGGCACTGAACAAATGGAATCCAGAAAGTTCTTGATCCAGAATATTTACAATGAATGATGTAACTATAGAATTAAATATCCTCTTCGTAGTCAGTACAAGAGAGATATACCTATCTAAACAGACAATTAACCTTCTCCCAGCGTGGTAATTCTTGAGACCTGCCTCAGGTCAGTGAAGTAATAGTGAGGAAAAAGATGTATGCATGTAATATACGCAGGTTGTAATTAGGTGGAATTCTTTTTGCAGTTGGTTCAAAACTTTCCACAGTAACAATGTAAGAAATCTGGTCCTGCATATTAATTCATTACTTAGTAATTCAGTTATGCCTTTTCTTTCTTCCTTTTTTTTTTTTTTTTTTATGCCATTTCTTGTCAGGCAATACAATGAGGGTCCTGAAACTTCTGTCCTGGTGTCTGACCCTGGAATAACATCCTCCATGCAGGAGCCGTGCAAAACCATTGCATGCGTGTGAACAATAATGGTACTGTCTCCCACAGAGAGATGGGACTGTGTTGCATGTCTGCGTGGAAGCATGCTCTTGAGATTACTTTTATATCCTATTTATTTTCAGAACTGATCTGATATAGTATTGTCTTCTTATTCTCTAGGGTGCATCCTATTTTGTTCTTGTTAGTTAGCACTGTGGCCCAAAGCAACTCTAAAACCTTCCCTGAAAGAGAAACAAAGGATTCTTGCCATAGGGAGAAGCACAAAGCTAACTTCTGGCCTCTCACTGCATCTCATGGTCAGACAGGAGGAGATACAGCTGTATGTGAAAGTGCTTTGTTGATTTCCTGTATGCTTAGGAAACTGTGGTGTGCTTAAAAGTGCTGCACTGCTGTAGTAAATTGCACTTACAGCAAGATCACACCAACAAAACTGTTTCAAAACTATTAGAAGGACGTCTATGAATTATAGAAGTCCTATAGAAGTATATTTACCACATACTTTTCCACATCTATACCACCACACAGAAAAATGTGTCATATGTCTTTTGTCTCCATGTCCCCCAATCTTTGTCTACTATTTTTTCTCAAATAATGATGTCCTTCATCAGCTCTTAATTTTAAATCTTTTGAAGATCCTAATCAAAATTACTATTAACCTCCGCAACAGGTTATAATCAGAGGATATAATTAACTAAGGACTGGAGGGGGAGACAAGACAAAGTATGTTTCTACTGGGTATAGTGACAATGACAACAGTAGAAAATCTGTAGGTGTCTTAGAATCTTATATTTTAAGCTTTATTCTCCAATAATTGTATATAACACAGGAAGTAGCAAAAAGCAAATAAAATAGGCATTGATGCATAAAATTCAAACAAAGCAAAAAGCTTTACTAAGTAAATCAGGATTTTTTTTTTTTTTTTTTTTTTTGGTTGAAAGCTGTTGCCTGGGTCCATTCCAAAGAACTAAACATATAATTATATAACATGTAATTAGTCAGCTTGCCAATTATATACAACAGGGTCAGAAGTTTCCTGTATTTGCATGAAAGGACTGATTAAATGGGTCTCAACACCTGGTCTTTGCTTGCGGAAAATACATTTATTGAATGAAATTCAGAGATTAAAAAAAAAAGCATTAGTGTTTTGTATTCTAATTTTCATACAATAAATATTTTTGCCAACAATTTTGCTTAATTTCTTTATAAAAATGAGAACAATGTGATTGAATTACATTCTCAGATTGGCAGCCTCTGTGATCTCTTGAGTCTCCTAATGACAAGAAATATACTCAAGGTAGCAAAGAAATACTTTCCTACTTCTCCCAAGCCACCAACACAGCTGTAGCCTTACATACTCCATTATAAAAGCCCATGAAATGGTTCTTCCAACACATAAAAAAATACATTTATTTAGAATATAAATAACCTTCTTTGAGAAATAGACCATCTAAATGTATATGTTCTACTCCTATCTACACTTCTTTTCACCAAACACTATGTAAGGGTCAGTCAGGAATCCTGTAGAAAAAAACAGACCTTTTAGTTTTCTTTGTCAAAAGGTCCTAATGTCAATTCCTGGGTCCACTGACATTAAAAGAATTTTAAAGTAGTCTCAAAATGGCCATATTTCCACCCAAAATCTTTCCAAACCCCATCCAGCCACATTCTGTGATTTTTTAAGAGATTTTTAAAAATTAATATATCTATTAATTGCTTAGAAAACATTACGGTATTTTCATGGGGACCAACCAGACACTTTTCTATTCATGTGGAATGCCATCCACAGCTATTTGATTCATTGCCAACTTGCAAACATCACTTAAGGGCAAAAAAAATTTTTGGCTTTTTGTTGATTTAATATGAGTCAGCAAACTATTGAAACAATAGATATTTGTCATATACTCCAGACATTCAAAGCCAAGTGCTGGAGACCTGGATTCCAGATTTTCTGAAGATTTTAACTACACTTATGTCGAGTCTTTCAGACTGTGAAATTAAAGCCTGGCTATAGTGATCTTAGGTCTTTAATGTCACTGTATATACAAGATAGAAGAAAAGATGCTCAGAATTAGGTTTGGAACATAAAAGAAGGGACCATCAGCCAGTCAAAAATGTGTGCTAAAGACATAAATCTAGCAGAAATCCATTCTTTTGTTGAGATGTGCTTGCATATCTGCATGCTTGAGTTAGGTGATTCTGTGTGAATATTTAGTTTCTAGTAAGGATTTCTAGACTTTCTCTGTCATATTTTTCTTTTAAAAAAGAGGAGGAAGGGAGAAGTTCTGTAAATTTCCCTGCTAGGTATATGAATTCTGTCAAAAATATCTTATTTGCTTAAATATTTCTGTGAATCTGAGACTTTGGCCTCACCAGTTTGGTAACAATTATTGTAATAAAACCCCACCCCGAAAAGAGGAACTTTTTAACAGTAGAAAAATTAAATAAAATATAGCATGTCTAGACAAATACTATTTACAGTAAGAAACTACTCAGACAGTTTTTGGAACTACACAGATTTCTACCAACTGAGGCTCCAATTCAGTATGTTCAGTCTAGTGACATTACAGTTCACTGCCCACCAAGGTTATTCCTTTGATCCTTAATTTTTTTTTAGGTGTTATTAGTATTTATTTATTAGTAACATCTGTCCCTGAAAGTGTGTTACTTTTGGACTAGCCCTGAGCATAGTAACTGAGCCTCACAGGTCATCGAGCAGTTCAATCTTGAAGCCTTTGTTATTTTATCATAGACTCTATCAAACAGTCCTCTGCTGTCTTTATCAGCCTTCCCTGCTTTTCTAATAAGCTTTCTAAATTATTTCAGCTCTGATTTTCCTTCACTCTCACTTTAAGTCTTTCTTACATATTTTTAGCGGTTATCATATACTGCCTTTTCCCACATCCTTACCACTTAGAACTATAAAAAAAACTACTGAAATGCCTTTTGTTTATAAAAGACAGAAACTATGACTTCAGTTTCTCATTCCTGTCACATTTTTCATGTTACCTGAGCAGACATTGTTTGAATTGCAGCTCTGTTTGGATATATGGATATGTTTCAATCTACTTCATTTTCTTGAATATGGGTTGAAATGTTTTCTGCTATTGTCTAATAAATGAAAATAACACATTTAGCTCCCCCTCTAAATATGCCCCGTTCCTTGAGCTGCTCTCTCAATGACATAAGAATACCTTATTTTTACATCTTTTATTATTTTAACTTATTTAATATAATTAGATTGCAAGCAAACAAACAAAAAAAATTACACATACCAATATTTTAGACTGTTGTCCTTTTTTTTCCTTCCATCTGGGTTAGGCTAGGAATGTTCTATAAGTTTAGATTAACCTAGTTCCATTCTCTTCTGAAAAGTTTAAATTCAGCCATACCAAAGTTCACAGGATTTAAAAATCAGTCTTCTAGTTTCTATTTTCACTGCTTTTAATGTTAGATAAACCCTTATTTGTATCCACCAGAATGCTAGTGCTGCTGAGTAACTCCTTATTCATCTGATTCACTCTTGTTACAGTGCACTCTTCTTGTGTATGCTTCTTTCTTTTACCCAACTCCCATATTTGAAAAGCGTGTTTACCACATCAATACTCAGAGTGTAAAAGAGTTATCTTTTGGAGACAGAACAATCAACTTACAACAATTTACACTTATTTGGTTTTTATACAAGAAATAGTCAAAAGCCTTTTCAGAAGATATATTATATAACTGACACCTAACATAACTTGAAATGGAAGAATAGTAAAATAGTGAACAAGAATCAAAGAAGATGAATTTTTATTTGTTCAATAAAGAAAATAAAATTTACAAAAAGCAGCACTGATGGAGAATTTGTAAATTGGATCAGATTATGCAAGCAGGTAAGAATTAAAAAATGCTTGCCACACAAAACATTGAACAGTCTATAAAATAAACCCAAGTAGGAAACACGGAATCATTTTACACCACTATAGCAACTTCCTCAAGCCAATGTTTTCCTAATAATAGTAATGTAGAACCTTGATGCTTTCAGAGCCCAGAAAAGAAATAACCTTAGATCAAATAGGACTTTGAAAAACTATAAACTCTTCATGTGTTGGATGTTATTGTAATCAGAACTGGGCATGTCTGAAAATCACCATGTTTACTGCAGGTGCTTGGGAAAATCTGCTGAAATCACTTGCTCCACTGATCTCTTTTGGCTGGTATATTCCTAAATATGTCTCTCAGAAAGAAAACAGACTTTCAAAAAACTTCAGGAGGCCTTGTGGGACATTGAACACTTTCATTTTTTCAGATTTTTCCTTAAAAAGGTATAGCTCATCTCCCAGTTAAAAATTTTCAAGGCAAGAAATATAAAAGAAAAATTTAAAAAACGCAAAAAAAATCCTTTCTTATCCTGGATTCAAATAGCAATGTAAAATGTAATATAGTTTATATAGCAGAGACCTATCAAAATGAGAAATAATTGTTTTCACCAAAAAGAAGTAAAAAGGAAAGAAAAATATATCAGATAGCACTTGATGGACCCTAGTGTTTTGTATCATATTTAAAAATGCTCACATCTCAGGCCATGATAAATCTTTCAATAAGATTCCTGCTGCTATGATGTGGCTGTTTTTATGTGAAGAATCTATAGACACCAGATATCATACTCAATTTTTTTCGCACTGAATTACAGGGAACAAATTGGAGAGAAGTAGCCTCCAGTTTATAGTGGACTGAGGTTTCTGTTGAATATCTAGAAAAGTCATACAATTTTAACTGCAAGTTCCCATTTCGTCAATGCAAAGAATCTGCTTCAGAATACAACTGTGTGGATGCACTTTGTTATTTCTATGACTTCAGTAGTAGCTTCTAAGCCTAGAGGTAGATGTATCTGTCTTTTCTCTTTATTTTTGCATTGAGCTAAATTGAGAATAGTGGCTCAGGTCCCTGTAGATGAAATTAAAAAAGAAATATAATATCTGCCTTTTTTTTTTTTTCTAAAAATGTTCATATCTTTGACGATTTAATGGAGACTCATCCTTTTCTCCACTCTTCAGGAGACAATGGTATGATAATCACCTAATAGCTTTCTATGCTCACAGAATTGTAATTACAGAAGTAACATAATAATACCAAGTAGCTTTCTTTTTTTTTTTTTTTTTTTATATCAGAATAAGGCTTATTTCCAGATGACTACACAGTAGGTCTCGGTAGTAGTCCTTAAGGTTCAAAAATGGGTTGTGAAAGAGAAATAATATCAAGATAATGTAATAAGTATGATTATTTCTGGGTAATAAGAAAACATTTGGAAGCATAAGAAAAGTTTTCCTTCTTATTTTGCCTGGAAAAAAAAAAGAAAAAGAAAAAGAAGCTGCTTTATGACTATTTGAATGACTATTTCATTTTAAGGACGAGGCAGAGAGGTAAAATCAATTTCCATTTTGAAGATATGTAAATAGCTCCGTCATGGTCCTTACGGTGCTGTCATTTCAAAACATATCTGAAGTGACTTATAATTTCATTTTCTCACCATCTAATATTAATCTACTTCCAAATTCAGTATGAAAAAGATTACAATTCTAATGGGACTCCATCATCAAAAGACACTGGCTCTCATTTAGAAATTTCTAGTCAGTGAGGATTGTTTCTGGCCTTGCAGATCCAAATGCTTCAAGCACAAATTTTAGTCTCTGTTTTGAAAGAATACTGATATAACTTTGGCCTTTCAAGACTGGCTATTTGAATCATATCATAAAACAGTTTTGCTTAAGATCATGCTTAAGAACTCTGTTCAGGCTTTTAGGATTCACTCTCCTCCAAGGTCAAAGATTCTAACTAGCATGAGAAGTTCCCAGCAAGTTTTTTTTTTTTTTTTTTTTCTTAGGCACAGAGAAATGGAATATCCACAGTCCCTTTTCTCCTTGTAAAGTAATTCTGAAGTTGTTATACATTTAGTGGGAACATCTGGATTCATGGATAAAAGAACACAGCTGTCTTACATGATTTATGATTCCATTTTCCTGTCTATACCCGGGGCCAATCTTGGCCTTTTTTACCTTCACTCCCTCCTTTCACTCATATAACTTTGTCTTTTTAAAGTATTTTAAGATGATTCTCACTTTCTGTCTATCTCAATAAATCCACCTTGAATTCTTTTCCTTATTAGTGCAGTATCTGTTTAACTAACAGATTGGTCTTTGAACATTCACACTCCAAGCAGAGCCACTTTAATAAAGGTAACAAAATAATCACGCTTGAAGTGAAAGACAATTTTACTTTCTAATTTTATGACTTTTTATCTTAATATTTTTCAAATTTTCTGTAATTCAGCTAAGTAGTCTCAAAAAGAAAATAAAGTGCTATTTTTTATTGAATCAAAAAATGTATCTCCTAGTGATTCATAATATTTAGGTAAATAATATTGTTTCTACAAAAAAAGAAGGGGTGTGTTTGTATATATGCATATTTCTCTATTTTATAAAAGCAAACAATAATTACATTAAGATTTAAAGTGATTTATGCTGGGTTCTTCTGCATATTACTAGCAGTTGTAGAAAAAGAAATTACAGTGTAATTTCTGACACTTTATTTCTCAGAGTCCAACTGCATTAAAACTGACATTATTTTAATATAATTTTAACTCTGCCTGTGCAATTTAAGCAATACAATGTCCCTGTTGTGCTAGAACACAAGTTGAAATACAGGCTCTTTATTTCAGGATATTACAAAGCAGTTTAAAATCAATAGAATGCTGTTTACATACGCAGCTACATCAGTATAACTATATAGTACCTATATTTAGTACTAGAACAAAAAAGATGTCTGATCTAAAGATCAAACATTGGTAATAGAGTAAAGATAGTTTAAAGAGCTCTGGGTCTTTGAGCCTGGGGCTTAAATCTAGGCTGCTCATGAAAGGGACTATAACAGCTGCCTTAGAGACCTGCAGCATCAAGAGACCTGCCCGGAATCACCCGCTGTGAGGACAGCCGTCCTTTTAAATTCAAAAAACTAGTTCCATTACTTGCTACACGCATAAAGAGAAATGTATTAAGCCCAGAATTAATTTCAGTTCATGTTATTTTGCAGGAATAGAAGAATGATTTAAGTAAATGGGACGATTCTTAACCTGGAACTTGGGACAAAATTAAACCAAATTTTTTCTTACAAAATCTGGAAAAGTGTGTTTAATTTTAAAAGTCACTAGTTATGAATATATCTATAAGCATTCCTTGGTATATTTTTTTGTTGTTTATTTTTGTACCATTATCCCAGTACATCAAAATACCTGTGGGCTCATCAGCTTGAGAAAAGAAAAAAAATCAACCAAAAAGAAACCCCAGTCAATTCTAAAACTTCCCAGTTAATGATACTTGTATTGCAAAATTTTTGATGAACATTCCCATTTTTAATTGCTTTATTTTAATATTGATCTATTAATATTTGAATGACCAGAATCAATCAAATAAATATTTACTCTTCAGGTGAACTTATGTTAAACTCCTCATCTGCATCATCTGCATCATCTGCATAGAACTGATTGGATTTGTATAGAGAAAAAAAGAAAAAGGACTTGTAAAAGCTTTACAAATTTGTTCAATTCCTTCTCAGCATTTTCTTAAGTCAAATTCATATTTTTGCATCACTGCACTAATATTTAAGAAAACAGAACAGGCAGGTCTAATATCCTTATTAAATGACTGAAAAGGTTTTCCAGACAAAATGGAGATAGTTAAAGGATGGAAGTAATATTAAGGTAGATTAGATTCTATTTCACTTAAAATATGAGAGATTCACAAGAATGATTTCTACCCTGATAACATCCTAGTGGGTACAAAAAGACTAATTTACTTGGCTGGTTTGCACAAGACAGTGATAATTTTGATTGTAAACCATGGTTCAATTTTGTCTGCATCTGTAGGAGAGTTCTAAGTATATTTCATTTCAACTAATTGTTTTGATCCTGAAAAATCCAGAAAATGTATGTACATATATGTACATGCACACAAGTGCATTATAACATTCACTATCAAAAAAAAAAATCTTTTTTTTTTGTACATTATTGGTAAAAATACTAATAAATCCTGAATGTGACTAATTTAAATGTGATGTTAACAAATTTTATCAGTGAAAGTTCAGAGAGTTACTGACTGTAAATTGAAGTAAACTGCCTCCAATCAGTCAGCAATGCTGAACTATACAAACTACCAATGGTGGTAAAATTTAATTTTTGTCTTCTTAAAGAGATATATGCTACATTACAATATCTTCATATTACTACTCTAAGGTTCAAAACCTAGTGAACAGGTTTTTGAGCAATTAGAGGCAAGAAAAGTATCAGCAATACCAGGACTAATGAAACCTGATATGTTTTTAAATGTGATTTTTGCTGCCACTGACCTTCTGCACAAATCAGCAGGAAGAGCCCTTGAAGGAACTGACTGTAGCTGAGATCACCAAAAGGGAGTGGTATAGGGACTCCAAAGTAGCTAGTGGAAACATACCGAAATAGTATGTTTCTTTAACATACAAAAACCTTTAGACTATAATGTTATGTATAATCTCTTTTTGCAGAGTACTTCAGGCGTGTTTTTCTGTTGGATGTTTTATTGCTTTATCGAGGTACCTTATTAGAAAAAATTGTCTATGCATATGGATTTTCTTTAGTTACACAAAATGCCACAGGTCTATACTATTTGGCTTTGAAAATATTTGGTAAGGGGTCACATATGAAATTATTAATATAAATGTTCTGCAAGATATCTGCCTGTAATGCTGAAAGAGAAACTGGTTTTGTCTACCTTAGCAATTTATTTTGAATTAGGAGTCGACTTTTGAAAGTTATCTCCTAACTTGTCACACTTTGGTTGCATCTTAGATCAATTCTTTTAACTGAAAGATTCTCCAAGTGGACACCTAGCACATGCCAACTGAATGAGCTTTTAGGTCAAAGTATCAGCTTAGAATTAGTCTGAAATAAAATTCTCCTGAAATTGTACAATCTATTGGTTAGATTGAATTTCTATCATAGGAGAGAAGATTGGAAATGACTGTTTCTTACCCAGCAAGATTAAAGTTGAAAGAAGGCATAGTTACTCCTTAAATGCATGGGAGTGAACACTATGAAGATTTTTGCAATTATAAGATATTACTTAGTGGGAGGAAAAATATGTATAAACTGTGCCTGGATACATTTCTGTTGGAATTTAGTAAAGAAAGTTTCTAAATATCTTGAAATATCATAAGACTTTGGAACAACCTATCTAATCAAGTAGCAAAAAAAAAAATAAATAAATAAAAAAAAAAAAATCAAAGAATAGAATAATACTCAAAAGGAATTTTATGATATGAATATGAATATGATATTTCAAGGGACCGGACTTGATGGCCTCAGAGATATGTTTCTAACCAATTTTCATAATTCGTTCAAAGAATAGATGCAGTGAATACTGAACATGATATTACTTATTCAAAATACCTACCTGGCCTTCAGGTTGCTTAGGAGTCAACTAGCAAAATCAGATTTTTCTTCCAGAAGAATAGTTTGTTGCATACAGGGATTAAATTGACCTGCATAATTAATCGAGTCAGTCACAGAACTCAGAAGAGAATCCAGAAGTCAGAAGTCCTGATATATATTCCAGTTCCATTGTAAATAATCACTTTTATAGCCCAGGTATATGTACCATCAATCAGGCTGAAGTTCCAGGGAGGTATTTTATTACACAGAGTAGGATATATATATATATGTATATGTATATAAACAAGTTATAATACTATCCGTCTTTACAAACATGAACTGAGTTGTCAATATATCCATCAACTAGTAAGAAAAAGATACGAGGCCATTTTTTTTTTTTTTTTTTTTCTGGTGTATCTCTGGCTCTACCACGGATTACTCTAACAATTAATACCATGGATTACTCTAACAATTAATACAATCACTGCTAGCACAGATACAGATACCCATGAAAGAGAAGGCAACAAAAAGTGCTAAAAGCCGAATAAGGTTGGTTTGGTATGTGAATCTATATTTGGTTATTTACTCATTTGCTATCTGTTCCCATTTTCTCCCCATCTTACAGCTTTTGCCTCAGCTGCTTAACCACATCTGCAGGCATTATCCAAGTGCTGACTATGAAGAGGTATCCAATTTCTGAGCCTCTGTCGTATTTTTTTCTCACCAACAAGGTAAGAAATCCTTTGTTCTTCCAGGAACTCAAATAGCTCCTTCTTCCCAGAGAGAAATCTTGTTAACGGCAGAGCAGGTCAGGTCAGCCTGAGGGGCTGTGAATTGTACACGAGATAAATTTTAATACAGATTATTCTAAATCCTGTCAGATTTTACTCATTCAAATACAGTGATATAGTAACAGAGTTAAGTAATTCTTAAAAGCAGTGGCACTGTGAAAGATTGAAAAGTACAAAAAGAAATGTGAGACATTAATGATTACGAAAGTATTTAAAAGGGGATTTATAATTTTCTAACATTTAAAACCATACATCAAATAAATAATCTCAATTAATTTATTACATTTAATATTATTTTTGAGCCAAATAATTAGTGTCTGCCTTCATAGAATGATATCCATTCTGAGTTTGAAAATGCTATTAGAAGGAGAAATCAGCAAAATTTGTCAGTCTTTGTTCCAGTGTTTAATCACTCCTATTGTTAAATTAAAAAGAAAAAAATATATATTCTTTATGTTTCTGGAGTTCATCTGACCTCACTTACTCAATTCCTATGGAATTAAAAAGTCTTTAGTAAAGAATGTTATCTTCCTATAGTGAAATACATATTATCTAAAAAGAAAGATTTCTGCTTTCTTTTGGTGAAATAAACAAACTGAGATTAAGTGTGTGTGTGTGTGTATATAGATAGATAATAAACAAACAAAACAAACAAACAAACAAAAATTTGGGGGCAGTTAGTTTCTTCCTCTTCAAAATGTTTTTGCAAATATTTCCTAAACTTTCTTCAGCTTTTCGGCATCCTTTAAAGAAATGTTTGTACCAGCCTTGGATACACTATTAGAAAAATGGATTTTATTTCTCAATATAGGATTAAATTTTCTTGCCTGTGGGTAATTATTGTCCAGTTACAGAAGTAAAATCACTTCTCAGTTCCTGTTCACTACTTCTATGTCCAAATAATGCTCGGCCCTTTTTGCAAAAGCATCATACTGATGTTATGTTTATTCCGGTAAACGAAATGGGCCCAGAGTCAGTGTCTATAAACATTCATGGCATAGCATGGCTCAAGCCTTTCTCACCAAAATATCTTCCTCCCTCAAACAGGTTGTTACTGCTCATTCTGCCTAGGAAAAACAATTCCCAGCTTGTGCACTTTACCTAGGATGATGCAGGCAAGAGCAACTGTGCCAGCCAACCTGGCCACAATTAAGTGGTGTGTTGAAGCCCAAACCTTAGTGCTGCTTAGGCCACTAATGCAGATATAGCATGAATTCAAGAGAAGCTGGTTGTCTTCTATCACTCCAAATACTCTTTGAAGCTGCTTAGTTTGAACAAACTATTCAACAACCACTGGGTATGATGTAAATTTTTTGATTTAAATTTACACCCCAGATGATTGTATTAAAATCCATTTTGTCTGAATAGTCCTGATTTATAAGACAATGGCTCCAGATGGTTCCATATAACCACTACAGGTTACTTAATTATTTACTGCTTTCTCAAGCTTTGTTTAATTTTATCAGCTTTTATTTTAGCTTTACTCCCAAGTCATTGATAAAAATATTTAATAGAGTCAATCCTACTATTACTGCTTCTAATATAGCACTGTTACAAACCCACATTCTTTTGTGCCATCTATGGTCTAAATTCCCTCATCTGGACAGCACATCATCTATTGAACATATGCTTTATCCTTGCAGATAATGAAATTCGTATGCTATTAAATCAAATGCCTGGCAAGTATGTCTAAGTACATTATATCCATCCACATACTCTTACAAAAAAAAATGTAGTTTTATTAAAGAATGATTCAGGCTTATCTGGTGAAATATATTTTCATTATGTACATTGACAAATGTTAATTATTTTCTCCCTTTTACTTCCTTATTGGTAGAAATCTGTGTCAGCTTGATGTCAGTTTAATCAGTCTATAGATGCTTAGGTCATCCTGACAAGCATACTTTAGATTTCTGGAATGTCCTTTGTATTTTAACACAAGGATAATTATGTGACTTTTAGTTAGCTATCTATTTGGGAAGATCAACAGTATCTTCAGCTGCTAATGGACTGCAGAGTAACTCAACACTCTTGATATGATATAAGCATAACATCTATTCTTTCCAAATAAAAATGAGAAATGTTTATTAAACACTTTAATGTCTTCATTTTTGCTAACTACATTTTACCTTTTCCATTTGCAACTGGACAATACTACTTTTTTTTTTCTAATGCACTCCAAAAAATCCCTTTTCTTGGGCCTGTGAGCCATATTTCTTTCTAATAGCCTTATTTCCTTTTCTGAATTTTATGGACATCATAGTATGTACAATGATTATCTATTTTATCCATTCATAAAACTGCTTTTTCAATAGCTATCTTCATTTTACCTTCGAACCAGCACACACTTCTAGTCAAAACTGTTCTACTCCATGATAAAGAGCCTGCTAAGCAGAAAGATAACAGAAGACTATTTTATTTCGCACAAAGTGCAGAACAGAAAGCTCTCATTCTGTAGAATGGAACTTTTGAACTCTCAGAAATGTTAGGTTTTCAGTTCAGGAGAACATGGTTAATTGTTTATGTACTGCTTTCATTAATGACCTTCCTTTGTCTAACTCCTATGGTCTTCCATAGACCACTTGCAACTCCTGGCCTCTGAAAATGCTGAAGCTAATTTAGTGATCTTAAAGGTTACCAAATGGAACTTTCTCTATTTTTTTTATGAGAAAGTGATTGAGTTGGCAAAGACCAAAAACTGTCTTCCAGCTGCAACTCTTCTAGAGTCCAAATGAGAAAGTTTATTCTCAAAACTTTATATAATTATTTACTCTTAAGATGAGATTACCTATAAAAAGCTAAGAAACTTTTTCATCTGTGCGACAAGAAATTCCATATTATCAGTTTGTAGTCATTTATAAGTCAACCAGAAATGAAATATCTAATTTGGGGGTGCTTAAGGTGTAGCATCATATCATATTTCATTGCATCTCCTTATTTATTTATTTATTTATTTATTTTGTATTTGTAGCCATGCCAAGTGACATTGTGCCTTTGTTTGTTGGTGTTAAATGGTGACCAGAGTCATCACAATAATTCAGAAAATCACTGGCAGATCAAACAACCTCTTGTAAAAGCAGTAACCCTGTTTAACAAAAAGCTCAATACAATGTATATTTAACGTGGGAAAAAAAAAGACCCAGGGAACTTGCCAATTTACCAGCTTGTGTTTTGAGTATACGCAGCCTGAGAGTGCAGTTTAATTAATTGCTACAACAGATCACAAGGGTTTAGGTTCCTGCACTGGTTAACATTATCAAGGGCCTGCTATTTTTTATAGTGTCAATCTATTTATTTTTTTCTGCTTAAACTGATTGGCAGAAAGACCCAACTGTTGTAAATAGTGTTGGATGTGATGCCTTTACCACTGCTTAAGGGGGAAAAGTCGAAAGACAGATGGAAAAATAAAGTGGTGGAATGGTATTTCTGTCAAAATTAAGCTTTATGCAGACAAGATTGTGTGTCCATAATAATTGACAGTCTGTTTAGACATTTAGCAAGTAGTTAAATATGCTCTGTACGTGTGATGTTCTTTTACATCCTTTGTGGAAACTAGGCTTGAATTTATGCTCAGGCAGAAGAGAATGCATTCTTTTCTCCCACCCCAGGGGAAATATGTTTTAGTCTTCCTAGAGGGAGGTATGTGAAAGAGAGGAAACTCAAGAAAAGTGGGAATGAAAGGATTTCATTTGCTTATAAAGGTATAGAGGAATAATGTGCAAACTGGCTGAGATGTCTAGAATCTACTTCCCTCTCTACCAACTCCTTCACTATACACTACTCAAAAAGCTTCACTGAAAGGTATATCAGCTTTTCATGAGATTAAAATGTGCTTATGAAATAATTAATTTAATTATTTTAATGCTGTCCTCTTCACAACCTCTGTGCTCAGCAGTGACAAGAATAGGAAGTAATAGAGTAAAAAATAAAATAAAATAATAAAAAACAGAAACAGAGCAAACTTTGTGGAGGTTCTCTTAGGGGCCAGTAATCCCAGTAACAGGGCAGATCAGCAGGATCCTGGCCATATTCTGAAAGTCTCTGTTTACCTGCAAGAATTGAACTGTTATGACTATATCAAAAGACCTATGTAGTGAATCCCTGAAGTGTGACTACAATTGCTGGCATAATGGTATGAAATTGCTTTCACTACTAGAGTTTATTTATTCTTCTCCAGGAACTAGAACTGATATAACTAAGCACATACTTACATATATCTTAGTTTAAAGAAAAAATATATATTGTAGCCAACTGCATTTTACCAGTGCAAAACTGATGTTTAGACCAGACTTTAACTTCCAACTGCAATAATTTTCATCTGAAATGTCTTTTAAGAGAGAAATGTTTTATTTCTGCTCCAACCAGGAACTGTAGTACACGGTAAATGATAGTGTAATTTTTTTAAAAAACTGCTCTGCCAGGCTGCTGTCGAGCTCAGCTGTGTGCAAGAGGGAACACTGCTAATTGCCCCAAGCTACTGAGGCTACAGCTCTGATATTACCTTTCCACTGCTTCTGTAGCAGTGGTTATGGCTATGAATTTGGCCCGGCCCTGTAATTTCTACCAGAGAGGACAAACCCTCTGTGTGGATGGGTAAATAAGAATGTAAAATCTGTGCAGAACTTCAATAAAGTGTTTTGTAAGGACATGATCTGAATAAACATTTAGTGATGAGGAAACGGCTTCCTGCAAAGCCTGTTATATATTCATGTAGCAGAATCTGGCATATGTCTTTTATACAATTCTGATTCATGACACATTGGTCAGGTTAAGTGCACAGGAAACACTGGGGTGTATTTTGCTGCTCTTTGCAACAGGATTTTTGACTGACCTCTGTACTGCCATCATAATCCAGGCCAAGGTCTTTTAGGAGATTTCTTAGGTGATTCCTACCACCATACCAAAAGAGTGAGCAGAATGTATCTGGCAACAACAATTGAGCTGATGAATTACTTTACCGCAAAGGTATAAGTGCGTTAAATGTGTATGTACAAAGTATTGGAAATTACTGTCTTGTGCTCACAAATTTATGTTTCTATGAATAGTTTAATGTACTTAAACTGAAACAGATAATTGTTAATTCGTGTTGTGCAAGAAAGGTATGAGGGTGTTTTGTGAACTGTTTATAGACATACTTAATAAGAGCATTGAGATAATTTCATTAAACTATGCACATTCAAAAATAAGCAATTTTAGAGAAAATGGATGAGTTTCAGTGACCTTTTATGCAGGCAGTCTTATAGATCTGCATTTCTCTGATCACTTTTGATGGCAAAGAGAGAGGCAGAAGAAGAAAAGCTAAAAAAGAAAAAAAGACTTTCTTTTTCCATCTTAAAACATCTGTTTTCTCTGTTTTGACACTTTCTGAGTTCTGAGAATGGGGTTCTGATGTTTTGGTTTAATTCCAGAGCAGACTAAAAACAAATGTTGTACCTTGAGAGTGAGTGTGTGTTTGTGTGTGTGTAAATAAGCAGAAAGGTAATGAGATATTACTTTAAATGCCTTTGCCTGTGAAAAGACTAAATAAAAACTGAACAAACACACATTGTAAAAAATGAGAAACAGAGTGAGGACACCAACATTTGGCCTGACCAGGCAAATGATACAAACAGCCCCAAGCCTCCAGGTGCAGAAAATCAAACCAATGTTCTATTGCATTCCAGATACATCTTTTATTGCATATAAAATATAAAAGACATATCTCTCTAACACTTTGCAACAAGTGGCTGATCATTACTAATCCCTCTGGTATTCATTGCAGGGTGATAACGACCACGATGCCCTTGCTTGGTTTTACATGTGGGATTATTTAGTGCTCAGGAAAGGCATGGACCCTGGTTCAGGACTATGCAGTAGTATCAGGAGTATTATATTCTATGTTAAATATTATTTTTCATAGAAAACAGGGATTTCAGGGGTTTATTTCCACGTCTGAGAATATTTTAACCTATATTTAGTAGTTGTAAAAGGCTGATTGTGCTACAGTTTATTAATAAAATAAATAATTTGTATTATATTTGTATTATAATACAATTACTTGCATTGTAATTTGTATTGAGATTTCTATGCCCTAAGTATCTACTTTGCAGAAAGACTTTTAAGTTTCATTTTATTCTATCCAACAGCAAGTATTTTGTCTCTTCGAACACAAGTGAGCAGCTCTACATCTATCTGAATTTTGTGGCAGTGCCAGAACAATTGGTCACCTTTGTCACAGCCACCACCCTCTCTTTACAGCAGGTACTGGCACTGAGCAGGCTCTCTAGTTCCAGTAACAAGCAAACTTTGTCTTCTGGCCTCCATACCAGACATTATCTGTGGCCTCTGTCTCAGCTCCTGTCTTTTCATCTTTAGGAAATAAACAAATTTGTTCTGCTCATGGACTCTAACCATCCTGCATGGAAAAAACCAAACCAGGAACTGCAGCCACTCTGGCAGCTGTTTCCATCTTTTGCTTAAGACTTTTGCTTAAGAGAAAACCAGCCCTGGTGATTTTTCTGCAAATAATAGAGAGACTAAACCTTTGGTGGAATTTACATCAAGCATCACAATCCTGTTGCAGTCTGAATGGAAAGCCATGCATCCACATGCCAGTAAATCTTCATTATTTATGAATGCATTCTGCAACTCATGGTATACTCAAAGCTCTGATTAGGGGTCAGAGAAATAGGCAGAGAAAAGGGAAGTACAAATTCCAGAGTTACAATCTAATGTACTCACTAGATGATACTAGATGAAGTAATAAGTACTTTTACAGTATTACCAAGAGTATAGAATCATACAATAATTTGTAGGACTGAAATGAAAAAAGTGTCAGGGAAATCTTTTTCTTAATCTCTACATCCTGTTAACTTCAAACAAGACACAGAAAAACCTATTTACTTACGAATTCCCTTTACAAAAGGTTTAAAATATATGGAGCTCTAGAGGATAACGTATGCTAATTATTGATCATAACTGACACAGAACTGAAGAAGGAGATACTTTCCAATACAAACTGGCAAAATAATGGTTTGTTTCAGCACTATAACACATGCAGTTCAGAAACCCTTGCAAACTTGTGAAAAGTTTTATTTTTTGTTTTCCAGAGTGTAACTATGGTTGCAGGAGTTCAATGATTCTAGTGAAAAAAAAAAAAAAAAGAAAAGAAGTTTGCCTGTTGGTCTCACAGAGCGGATGATCTACCTTTGCCGACCTGATTCCCAGGCATACTTTTTCTCTCTGGTAGCCGTAGGAACAATTAAAGGCTCATTTAGAAACCTAAGTATTTACCCTCCACTCTGCAAGCCCTTAGTCACAATTTGAGAAGTAGCAACATGCTAATAAATAACATGCACATACACAGATGTTAAGAGGTGCAATAGGTCCACTCCAAACCTTGGAAGGGATTCATCTGAGAGGACTAGGCAAAAAAAAAGTGGAAATACTTATGGTAGTTCTAGAGACCATGTACAAAAGGTGTGAGAGAAGTTTCAAGAAGTATTAATTGAACATCAAGGATATGACTTCTGAGAGCGAGTCCTCCAAGGCCTAGGGACTTTTCCTCTGGGGAAGTCAAAGAATGTTTTATAACCTCAGAGTGGATTGAGGAAAACTGGACAGTTTTATCAAGAAATGCAGTTGACCTGATGGAGGTCAATGGGCTAAGCTGTGCAGAAGTTTTGGCATATAGCTCTAATTTCTATCATATCTGGGAGATGTGATGTATCTTCTTTTCAGTAACAAAAATTATAAGGAAAAGTCAATAGTTTCTGTAATGTAAAAACAAGCAGATGTATTGTATGAAATGTGAACCAAACCGTATTTCTAGCTAAAAGGTTTATTTGGTAGAAAAAACAGGAACAATCCTCTCTTTATTAATGAAGAAGACTTTAAATTCTATATTAGCCACTGAATTTACATAACAGGTAAACGTAGTTTCATTACTTCATCATCTGTTTCTCCTTCCATCCTATGTTTTGTCACATATGCCTGTGTTTTGCAAGCTTGCAATTAGAATCTGATCCAACAGATCAAATAGATCAAAAATCCAGGATTAATAACGGTAATCTGTTCAATGCAAATAGCCTTTTTATTTTTTTTAATTCAGCCCATCAGAACTTCCATGATAATAGATGTTTTTATCGCTGGGTTGCAGGAGACAGGCAAGAGAGGAGAGCTTCCCCTGGCTGCCAGGGGAACACACTGACAGCATCCAAACATCCAGGCATTGCTCTGTCATTGTCTGTTCCAGGCTCAACAGCATCGGCATCCACCCAGCACTTCCTAGCAGCTCCCATTTGTGTAACACATATTGCTAGTGAAATCTTTTTTACTAGGGTTCATCGCTAAAGAGAAAGCTGAGCCAAGTATAATATAACAGTAAAATATAATTTTATATATCTATAAATTTTCGATATATAGTGATGTGTATATGTATATTCCCAATTAATTTTACACTTTCTGGTTTCATCCCTGCACAGAAACTGAAGCACTCCTAATATCAGTGGAAATTAGAACATGCTGGAAATACCATAGGAACTTTCATTATAATAATATTATTGAATATTCTTAATACCAGAAAGGTTTGATTAATGGTCTGCAATACTGGGAACATCTGGAAATTTTTAAGGTTCACCCATACTAATTCTTCACTTTAATATATGTTGTATAAAGCCACAGAATGAGTCTGACGGATTTGTTTCCACATGATAAAACCAGGTCTAAAACATAGGATTCTGGAAAGAAAAATCTCTTTATACAATGAGAAAATACACAAACTTACATTATGAAGTGTTTTCTTTTCAAAACAATTAATGAGGAGTCTTGTAACAGTCTAAATTAGGCATAAATCAACACCTTAATAAGATTAGTAAGAAACTTATTAATATTATTACTAATATACTGTGAGTGTGTATTCCTAATTACCAACACAATTTTCTTATTGCTGGTTCTGATCTATTTATTATTAACTGCTGCTGCAAATATAAGACTAGGCTAGATGAATCACTGACAATCTATCTGTGTGGCATATCAACTGATTTAACTTCATGGTTTTTGATCAATTTACCTCAATTACAAGTTTGCCCTGGTGTTTACCTTCAGGCATTATTTTTGGTTTATGAAATTTGAAAAGACAAATCTTTTAAGAAAATTAATATACGAACACCACCAGTTTCATGAACACAAGAAAATAAATATTCTGGGAAACAGTAAAATTCTTTTTAAAGGTTAAGTTAAAAAGGTAGTATATTTTCCGCAATGTTTGCTCTTCCTGTCCCTTATTTTCGTGTTGGCTGGATAATCCTCAGTATAGAATGCTGTAAAATAGAGTATTTCTTTTTAAAAATGAAGTTGCCTTAGCATGTGTGAAAATGGTCACAAAGAGAGCAGCATATATTAACAATTCACACAAAAAGGCCACACAGAAAGGCACTTAGGCATCTTTCTTTTCTTTCTAATAAGATGTTTTATGCAAATACCAATTATTCCTGTTTCCACCATAAAACACAAAGTAACCACAAAATCACGACTAAACACAACCAGCAAGTACAAGTTTCTCTGCATCCAGACTTTGAGTACTTCCACAGTGCCAGCCATGAATATGAATAAAGTCAACAAAAGAGCACTTTAAATCTCATAAGTGAAAAAATCATTTTTTTGTAAAATGTCCTATGATTATCTATACTACATATCAAAACTACTTTTCTATGCTTCTAGGGAGGAAGCTTATTGAACTCCAAATAACTCATTACCAAAATTTCAAGCAACCAACAGGATACTAGCAGACTCTTGATGAAGGATGCTTGAAAGTGTACTTCTGTGCATTTCTAAATTCCTATAATAAATGTTTCCTGATTACAGTATTATCATTAGGATGATATTGTTCACTTATCCTCTGCAAATCTAATCTGAAAAAGTACTTAAGAAGAACTTAAAGGCTATGGGGTTTTAAATGTTTATCTTCCAGTGAATTTCAGGGCAATGCAACATCTTCATCCAGCTGAAACAACTAGTTCTTCAAAAAAAAAAGAGAAAGAAACATAAAGCTAACCTGAAAACAGATCATAACTTCAATCTGTTTAATTTATGCATATTTTAAGTATTGAAATCAATTACAGCCTAAATTTGCATAATGTCCATTTTATACTAAAGTGGTTTAATATTGAGCAACAAAATCATTTGGGTAATTACATCCAAAAAATCTAGATCATTTAGAAACTTTTCAAAGAAATGGTTAAATACTGCTGAGCAGCACATTTTCCTATATCCAACATACAAAGTCTATATAAATTAGCTGGTATGGCTCTCCTTGGAATAGAATAGTGACTGCAGAAAATACAAAATAGCAATCAAAAAATAAGAAAATTATCACAGCAAATGATGCCCTTATCATCAAACTGCATCTGGTTTCACATAACTTTTTAGGTTCAAATGAAGCAAATAATAATGCCACTAAATAATGAATAGTCTTGGGTCATGAGTAGACAAATTTTATTTAATAACTTCTTTCCAGTCAACTAACTGGAGGACAGATGGTGGCTGATAAATAATTCCTGCAAGGTATTCGAAGAGTTGAACGCTTAACTTGGATTTTGAAAGTCTCTTATTTTTGGAAAAAAAAAAAAAAAAAACTGTTAACAGCAGAAATAGTACCATTCTGTAGAAAGTAGCAGTGCCTTGTCCATTCCTCCAAACACTTTGTACTTGACCAATATAAATAGAAGTTGTGTGGCAAAAGCCATAAATATAATCTCTTAGGTGTGACCTTGAAGAAGTAACCCAATTAAGTCAATTTGATACTTATTCAGCCTTGATACACTTGTAGCATCATTTATTATGTGGGCCTTTCAGACTTTTCAGCCAACTTAATCCATTTCAGTCTAATGCTTTTCTCCTGTCTTTAATTCCATACATCTTCATTACCAGCACTCCAGTTCAAGCTGCTGCTGAAGGGTTAAGCAGCAGATATTTATTAAATCTAAACTCAAACAAATGTTAGTAGAGAGCAGCTACTGGAAGTCTAGAGATAAAAGGCCATTTGCCAGCTTAATTAAAATTAATCAGAAATAATGGACTGTCTTGAGGAAGAATAATATAAACACATAACACTAATCTCACAAACTCAAATTATACAATAATTTGAGACTTTAAGTCTCATTGATTTAATACAATATTTAGTGATAGAGAAAGGTTTAGGAAAGATCAGAGTAAGCTCCCTTACATAATAAAATCCGTAACTCTTTGATTCAAAGTCCTGCTGCAATGTTTTAAAACAATTCATAATTAGAGCTTCTTTCTAATACTGATATCAGTTAGAAAGGCTTTGGTAATGTGATCTTAATAGGCTATTAATACCAGGACAAGATTAAGGGATTTGTTCTATCCTTCATGAGGGCCTGTAGCTGCTGCAAAGATGAATGGAAAGTATCTATTCTTATTGATCAATGTAGGGCATGTTCTCAAGGTTTGCTTCCATCCTCAACATAGGCGTTTTGGGCAAATCTAACTGCCTAAGAAAGACTGACAATCCATAACTGTCACAACACTTTTTACAAAACTTAGTTATGAGAAACAGTTACGGTTCTTATAATTCTCTGATTTTGTTTTTCTGATTGTCCTGGAACATTCCCTTTTCCTTCTATTTTATACTTTAGGTTTATATACCTAAATAAAAGGAAGTAACCACAATATTGAAAAGAAAAAAGAAAAGGCATGCCTGTTTTAGATCTTTACTACCTTTCCTCTCTTTGTTAAGATATTAGATGTGATGAGTAAAGTATAGGTGCTTAAATATATTGTGAGGAAGAAAATTTTAGGTGTACACATCCTGAAAAACGCGTTCCGAAAATTAATCTCAATTAACTAAATGACTTGTGCCTTATTATATACCTGTGTAAACACCTTAGTTCATAATTAAAGTAATCTTAATTCAATTTGACTTAATGCACTTTAGAGGTAAATTATGTTAAAATGGACTTAGGTCACTTTAATTTTGAGGATGAGTTTTCACATAATTGTTTGTGAACACGCAGCAAACAACTGAGGTGAGTTCAAGTGACTTTTTCCTTTTCTATTGTATCTATTCCCTTAGGAAGAGCATCTAGAGGGAACAATTGTGGTTCTTATGATACCACGAGAGTGTTAAAGGATGTCCCATCCATGTCCTGCAAGGGTAGAAGCTTCAAGATGAGTTGAGAAGAAAATCACTGCTTATACTATATTTTTTTCATGATGATCATAATGAAATGGCAGCAAAGACATAATCAATCAACTTGTCTTCAGCTGTCATGTAAATTTGAGTGACTAAAAAGTCAGTGTTCTGTGTAATCCTTGTTCTTTCTTCATAAACACAGGTCAGATCCCTGAGGTAGTGGCAGAACGATGCTCTTCTGAACATGGAAACACAGAGCAGGCACCAGGACCCTCCAGACCATCCAGTTCAGTCCCACCTGGTTATGGGTAATAATATTTTTAAGTTTAGTGCATTATTTGGTTAGATGGTTAGATACCTTCTTTAAAAAACCTGACTGAAGGTACTGATGAGCAGACACTGTGCCTTTTGTTTAGCCCTCCTAACACCATATGATTCAGGGACAGTTATCCCCAAGGAGCCCACATTTTGCTGCATTTTGCAAGCTCATAAACTCTCCTCTAGTCTTTCTACTTGATCATTCCAGTAGCCCCACCAAGCTTTTATCCTAGCAGCAATCCATCTCTCTTGTTCCAGTCATTCAAGAAATAAAGATGCATGAATGACTTCTTCAACATCATTGTTACTGCCTTATCTTTACTGATATGCAGTATCTGGTTAATTCTGGGATCAGGGTGTTCCCTTCTTGAAAACTCCCATAGGCACATACCTCATCACAACAGATATTAAAAGCAATTTCATCTTGCATTCAGTAGACCCGAGAGGTGCACTAATTAAACAATAGCACTAAAGAAATTAGGAAACTTCTTTATACTGTTATATGCCTAGATGTTGATTACAGTGTGATGCTGAAAATTTACTAAAAGCATGTCAGGCATAAAATAATCTCTAAATATTTTCTTCATTCTGAGATGCAACAGAGGGTTAGTATAGTGATGAAGGGGGAAAAAAAAAAAAAAAAAAAAAAGTTTAGTTAGTTATTTTTTCCTCATGCATTTTTGGCACCAGTACCTGAATGTAAAAGCCTGTAAAAAAACAAAATAGTGATTTATCTAGAAAAGAGTTATGAAAAGAATGCACATTAGCAACTTTTGAAATAAATATTTAACCTATTAAAATGCCTTCTATATAAAAAGGGCACTAAATCTACATTACTAGCCCATGTTGAAAAATATCACCTGTGATGCTATCTAATTATTATTTTAAAAAAACACTGCACAAACTGGGAGGTCTAAAATCTGATGGACTTTTTTACATACATCTGTTTGCAAACTAAATTTTAACCTTTTACATATACACAAGCCCACAGGGAGAATTAATGTTTGCCAAAATAATGCTTTTGGTCATGGAGGACAAAATATCACCCAAAAGAAGCTAAAACCTCACAGTGTTGTTGAGCCCTGCATTTTTAAAGAAGCTTATCTCAACCACCCCAAGAAACACAGTAAATAAAAACCCAATAATCCACTTCTTAATAATGAAAAACAGTTTCATAAGAGACACAAGCTTAGGCCAAGCCAGGAAAGTCAAATTGTGCTGTTGGAAGAGGAAATCTTTTCTCAGATAAACATTCCCATCATATCAGTTCAGGCATCTGTAACAATAGAATTCTACAGTAGAATACATTTTGTCACACAAATGTCAAATCCTTAGTATGAAGCTATGGTTACTTTATTTTATATTAGAAATCAGTTTCAGATCAGAAAAAAAACATGATTTATTCACTTAACCCTTTTCAAATTTAATCAATTTTATTCTGAGGTATATATAGTGAAAGTGTTCATTTTCTAATTCCAGTTTGCAACTAATGAAACGAAAATCTCAGAAAACTATGTGTCTTGAAGGCATTTTTGCTTACTGCTAGCTACATTGAACTGATTAGTTTCCTCTCCCTTACATCCAAAGCTAAACTCAAAAAACAATGATTTTCAGGTAAAGAACTTTAATGTATCTCTAGAGAAGTTCTTATGCTGAACTCTTGTTCTAGAATGGAAGCCTGTAGTGTCACTGTTCTAACACTAAAAATAGTCTATATTAAACCCAATTAAATTAAATTAATCACCATAAAATTCTTGCTAACTGACACAAGACAAATATATGTGAGACAGAGAAAGAAGAAATTTACTTTTTTCTTTGGTAAGTCAAGCCAGCTGATAGCCTTGTACCTTTTAGGACACTCTCACATCCTTTTATTCTATGCTTCTGTGTCTTTAGATTTCCCACAGCAGAGCCACTCAGAACCACTGAGTTCATCAAAACATGAATGTACTCAAGAGAGAAGAAGCATCCTTTATAAAATAGTAATTAAAAAAAAATGAAGAAAGTATTGATGCCAGAAGTTATTTTGGGGGTGATTCTCATTTTCTATGAGGTAAGGGAGATACAACTATCTAGTATCTATTCCATATATCTCAGGAGGCCATCACTGCTCTAACCAATTGCCTAACACCAATCTAATTAAACTCTGAGTAATTATTTTTACTTGATTTTAGCTTTGACTCTGAGTAATTATTTTTACTTAATTTTAGCTCTGAGGAGGTTAAAAATTCTTACATCTGCTACTAAGAAAATCTTCCCTTCTATTTCTTTGCCTGTCTTCTGAAGGTTCTTTTAATTAAGTATTCCTAAACATTACACATTTCTTAAAAGTCTCTTTACAAAATAGACTTGTTGCTGTTATATGATCTGACTTGGACTTTTATGTTTTCAGAGAAAGGTTCCTTTTTTCTTCAGAGATCAGTTAAACTCCCTAATTTGTAGTACACACTGGGAAAAAAAAGAAAGTCATTTTCTCTATTAGTATGGTTGTTTTATACAGGAACATTCATAATAAAAATATTTGAATGCCTCCAGAAAGTAAGCTATGCATTTTCCTGTGTGTGTTTGATATTCTTGTTAAAGTGGCAACCTTTCCCTTAGGGATGTTTCTTGGAAGATATGAAGTTGGGATAGTCGTGCAGTATAATGTGATGTAGAGGATTATAAAAAGGTATCGACTTTCAGCACTTTGAGAGCCAGAAACCTACAGCAATCTTGCACCTGGAGAAGTAGTCTCAGGAGAGCCATTTAATGAAAATGCACTGTAATTGTGCGAACAGGAATGGTTCAGGAAAACTTTATTGCATCTTTGCACTATTTTGGGTCTGTCTTTGATTTTAGTTAGAAGATTGCACATGGGAATCTCTGTGCATCTTTTAGGAAGTAAACTACAATGTGAATAACTGAAAAAAACAGAGAAATACGCTTCAGTAAGATAATTTGCAAGACTGGACATAGCCCATCCAAATCAATGGAAGATATTTGAAGCACTGTCATAGAGAGTTAAGGGCATCTGTTCCAAAAGAGGTAAGGTTGCTGTTCCTAAATAAAAAAATGCCTTTTATTCAAAGGCACAATTCAACTAATATGCTATTTCACCACTCCATTCATGGGCTTCTGGTCTCCATGTCTCAGTTTGCATCTTCAGATTTTTTTCTAATGCTGAATTAGGCCTTCTTTCCATTACTTCACCACTATCTTCTCTCTGACCTTTGCAAAGGTGTAAATTTTGTTCCTTTTTTATTATTATTATTTCCTTTTCAACACCTACATTATTTATGAATGTCCTTTTCTGAATCCTTTCAGTCATAATCTGTGTTCTCACCTTTATTCCTTTTTCTAAAAACTGAAATCAGTAACCTCACTTACTCAGATGTTTTATCTGTTACCACTACCTAGTTTCTGATTCTTCCTATTTTAGGGCTTAACTGCAATCAAATAGGTAAATATGACATAATTCAGTTCAGCTAATCGTTTTCAACAAATACTTAACACATATCCTCCCTATTTTTTTCTAAATTTTATATTTTATCAGACCAATGATAAAAATTGCTACTTATTCAAAATTATAAAAAACCCCACAATTATTCTTGGCTTGTACAACTTTTCAGTAGTGACTATTAAAAAACAATAGATATTTGCATATTGTAAAAGGGATCAAAATTATGTACAGAACTTAATACTAAGTTATTTGAAAGTGTAAATTGTTACATGAACTTGTGAGACACACTCAGATAAGAAATTCTTATGAGCAGTTGCTCAAAAAAATGTAACAGAAAATGACAGAAAGCTGTTACTTACTTCAACTGTGTGATGGACCAATGTTATCAAATGTTAATTTAAAACTTTACCTTCAGAAAAAAAAAATAGGAGTTCATAGATATTTTAAGGTATTACTTTTGAACAATTGAGTGGTAAAGGTTAAACACGGAATGTTTCTAAAAACCCCCAAATGATTTTTTTTTCCAAAACTAGAACAGATTAATATTTCTGCCTCCCTCTCTCCCCTTATTATTTCCGGTTCGCACTTGACCTTTTTCTACTTTCAACATTAGAACTGCACTGCCACAAAAGATGCATTCCTGCTCTTGCTGAAAATTTGCCTGATATTTTCATACTTGTACTGTTATTTTGATAACACCCATTTTTCCCCTCTCTGTTCATGGTAACATACTTCCAAGGACAGAATACTTGAAACACTATTACAGGTGAACTGCTTTGGAAAGCTCTGGCACAGTTTTATAAACATTTGCTTACTCAGAAATTGAAAGCATATATCTGGGCATAGTGGGAGGTAAAGCTTGATTTAGTCAGCCCAGTATCTAATCTCTTTCTCCGCTGCCTACAAGGTACCTGATGAATGAAAGCAACAAAATCTGCTACTGAAAGCCTTGGTCTAGCAGCTCTTTATCTGAAATTCTTTCATATATTTCAGTTAAGGAAAAGGAGGTTGCAGACACAGAAAAATGATCTTTTCTTAGAGAGGATGAGCACTGATTTATGTTTTATCTGGGCTTGTACACCAAGGTCTTTGAGAAGATTGAAAAAGTCAGTTTATGCAGTGAAAATGGATTGAGTCTTCTATACGTTTATCACTGAGTTTCCAGAATCCCATCTTGCTGATCCAAATTAGCTGTAAAAGACGTGCTCACACTCTTTCCTCTTATAAGAAGATATATCCTGGATACCTCACTCAAAAATTGTGTGTGGCCTAGGGCAAGAGAACACCTGCACATAACACTCTTCTTAGGGTGATAAATACCAGAAGACACTAATGCCTTCAACAGACTGAAGAGTCTATGGAAAATAATGCAGTGGGAATGGAAGATTCAGAATATTTTTCCTTGTTTTGACAAAAAGGGAATAAAAGAAAAGAGTAAGAGTATTCAAAAGTGGGATCTGAAAAGTGTTATGAGATTATTCACAGCTAAATGAAACTCAATTAAAAGAACAATTTGAGATCTGTCGACAAGTGAAGGGAATTTAGTTTTAAAGGAAGTTTAAAGTAAATATGAAGATCACTGTTGGGTAAAGAGTCTTTTGGCAGGTAGCTGCAAAAGAAACAGTGTTGATAGGATATTAGTCTAGGAGAAAAGTATTCACAAATGTGTGAAAAGAGAGCACTCAGCTCCTGATACAGCAATGCATTTTATGCCAGGGAGAATATAACTGTTCACCTGGAGATTACTACCGAAGATGTGGGCATTGCACTATAAACAAAAATCTGTGAGGGAAGGTTTCATCCAAATTTATAAGGTGGGAACTGAAGTCAGCTGCTGGGCTATTAGACGGATCTACAGCAGTGTGAGGAGCAGTAGGGTCGTGTTTGTTACTCTGCACTTGCAGTCTCTGGAGAGCAGAAGCAACCTGGTGATGAACTACCTTTCTAGCATGAAGCAGCTCCAAACAGCATCTCTTTGCAGGTTGGGAAGCATTATGACCCAGTGAAGAACACTGCCACCTGCAAGCCTCTCCGGCTGTGGTTAAGCCAACACTGACGACTGACTCCTCTCTCAGGGCTGGCCCTGAAGTCACAGCGCAGCAATATGTTTTCAGTCGACGCTGTCCTAGTGGAACACTCATCTCTAGCACTCTGTTAATGCATTTACAGCAAAACAAGAAAGGATGTCAGCTTTTAAGGCTATTAAAACAAGCACTCCTTGATATCACCCTGAATTCAGATTTGCTATCCTTCCTTGCAGTTCCCTTGTGAGCAGTGTATTGCTGTGTGCCAGCAAGATCCCGAATGAGCCCAAAGAGTCAAGAACTGATGACTTGGGGTCAGAAAATGCTAAAAAAAGAAAAAGAAAAAAGAAAAAATCTTCAAGCTAACAAAATGAAAATACAAAAGTAAAAAAAACCAACATAAATAAGGTTTCAGTAAAGATGAAATGTGCAGGTAGAAGCAGTACATTTAAATTTACACTACAGGTGTAGTTAGACAGGATGACTGCCTTGGGGTTGGGTCTCTCACCCAGAGAGCCCACTCCTACTTTTGGTCAGACTCCTGCTAAAACACTCAAACACTCCTCTGGTCTCTCTCACTGAGCATGTCTAACTCACCAGAAATAGACAGAAAACTAACCAGCAAAAAAAAGAGAGCATTTCTGCCCTGTTCTTGGGTTGAATGAGCTTGTGGGAAGTCAGGTGTCAGATATGCACTGTTTGGTCAAGGCTGAAGAAAGAGAGTGGCCAAGGCAGACTGGAAGAAAAGGAAGATTGCCTCTTTTAATGGGATGAAACCATTTTATCACCTAAGCCTCCATAGGCTTTTATAGTCAAACAACAGTTCTTATTAAAAGTTCTAAGAGGGTATTCTCACATCAATGCACTGGTGTTTTGAAAGCAGAAGGCTAATTATCAATGCTTTTTGCTGTGCTTTGGTTCACAGGTTTCCCATAAAATAGGCAGGTTATTAAATATGGGGTCCTGTCTTCTTCATATTGTTAGAATCACTGGTTATGAAGTTTATGAGGCAATCCATTCATAAATATTGGTAATACACACAAAACCCCCCATAATATTTTAAATGCAATTACAATGTTCTCTTCTGTTCCTGCTTCTCTCCCCAATGCAATTATTATTGCAACAACCTCCTTTTCAACTTTTTCTTTAAAAATATTCCCAAAGATCTACAATTATTACATGGGTGAAAAAAATAGAGTACATTTTAAAATTTTCCTTTTGTGTTCCATACATTATTGCAATTAAGGAATTATACTCAAAGAGAAGTTTGGACTTCTGAACCATCTGGATTCGCCACGCTGCGGCAGAATCTTCCTTTCTGTACTTACTGTAGAGAATACCTGTAACATTGACTGTATATGAATCAGTTAAGCATAAGTTGATCAGAAATGCCAGTTAGCTTTTTTTTTTTTTCCTAATAGCTATTATCTACTATTTTAGATTCAATCCTAGAGCACAGTTTGAAACCAGACGGGTAATCACAACAATTTTCACTTAATGGCAGAGCAAAGGAGTAGTGGAAGTGTGAAATCTTTACAACACTTCCATCTGAAGGTGCATGTGTACTACACGCAATGTGCAGAGTCCCAGAAGACCATGATTGTTCTCGGTTCCTTGGGCAGCACCATCACGGGTGGCTTTGCTCAGAGCTGCATAGATCATTGTTCCGTTTGCACAGATATTGGCAGCAACACACTTGACTTCATCTAGGGACTCACATGGATGTGGACGTTTAAGTTGATTGCAGGGCTGCAGCTCCTAGAACTTGCCAGTGCTCTGAGTTTTTTTTAACATAGATCATTACTGATATATAGCAATATATATTCCAGTTCTCTTGAAAAAAAAAAAAAATAACAAAAACAAATGCCTAAGGAATAATTCTTCAGTCTGGTCATTTTAATAAATGAGGATGTCTTGGCTCAACATACAGATTTGGAGAATTATAATTCTGTACTTAAGTTAGAAGTATTGTGGGTTATTTTACTTAAGATTACAAATTAAAAAACAAAGCAGCATATACCTTTTAGGTCTGGAAGTCAGAGAAAAGACTATGTAAATAATCTTTAAACTCCATTTAAAAATAAAGTTGTTAATTAAAGTTGGTATTCAGAAGTTCCTGTTGGCAGTTGTTGAACACTGATCTCACTTGAGTACTGGCAGATTGAGGGACCAAACCTGAGACAGGAAACCAGTTCACATCCTGCTGTATGCAGGCTAGTAGGGCTTGTCGGAACTGTATACAGGTCCTAACTCAGAAAACAACAACCAAAAAAAAAATCTTTGAAGTCTTGGACAGAAAATTAGTTGTCAGCTTTGCAGGGTCAGAAAAACAAACCCTGATGTAATCCTAGCTGAATTTAATGAAAGTCCTTCCCTTTCTTTAGATGTACTTTGAATAAGCAACAAAATAGCTGGAATAGTTGACAATGCAAAGAACTTAGAAAATATATTAGAACATTATTGAGTTAAGAAGAATTTGCACTTCCTTTCATTTTCCCGAGGTATTTGTCTAACCAAGCTTTTCTGGCATGAATTAACAAACACTAAATAAAAATATCTTAAATTGCCTTGCTCAAGTGCCTTCACTGAAAATCCTGGGGTACAGCATCCTTCAGTATTTACAGTAGAGAAATGATATGAGGACTTATACAGAGCAGGGAGTGTATCCAATGCTAAAATTCTGATTTTGTGCTTATAAACGTAAACCCTTATCTATCTGTGTCACTGTCCTCTGCCTGTCCTTTCTCATGATTTCCTCATCTTTCAAAATGCCAAAAATTCCTCTATAGGAATTCAGAGCCTGCTATTATTTGCTATGAAACCAACAGCATTCCCTTGGGGTCAGCACAAGCCAAAGTGTCAGCAGGTCGGTATTCACATACGCACATACATCCTTTCCTGAGTAAAGTGAGGAGGGAACAGCCTGGGAGGGTGTCAGTAGCTTGGAAACCAAGTGCACTTCTCGACCTCATGCAAAGAAATAGACAATAATCACATAAGTATGGGGGGGAAAACATGGTACATTGGACAACTCTGTCCCTCAGAAAGGTTGCATAAGCCACAGGCTCTGTGTATCCGCTAGAGCTGAGAAATTCAGTCAAGCACTGAATGAAAACTCATGATTCTTCTTACACCAGGTTCTCACCGAGGCGAGAACTGCTGCTGTGTGCCCAAACACTGCCAACATGAGATGTGCTAAAGAACATGCTATAAATACGATGCTGCGTCTTACAGAGTGAATTCTTGGGAATAAGACTAGATTATCACTTTGGGACAGCAGATTTTATAGAAAGGGAAATTGAGGCACAAAAGGCCTGCATTCTCTGGAGTTTGACATCAGCATCACACACACAAACATATGCATGTACACACACACCACTAACCTCTTTCTCAAGATAGCTTCCCCTTGAATTGCAAATGAGAGCAGATCAGTCCCTAAATATTTAGTTTCTGGATAAACATTGTGCTTGAAACCTGAAAACACTCATTAATACCTTAGTACCTTAGGTCTTAGGCATACAAAGCACCTCACCTTTCAGTGACCTCATCCTGCATGGTTGAAACTATGCTGCAATTTGGTATGCCTGTGCATCTTTAGGAAGTTATCTGATTATAAGCCTCACCTGAGTCTAATACAAAAGTGAATTATAAGCTTATATGTTCATGAAACCTACAGAGACTGCTTACCACACTGCTGTTCTCTGCCCAGAAGCTGACTACAGTTTAAGTTCCCATTACTCTTTCATTAAAGTTCAAAAACATTATCTAGATAGAATCAAATATTTCTGTTAAAAATATACAAAAATATATATTTTAATAGGACCTTCTGTTTCTGTCTTACTGCATTAAATCAGCCAGGAGAAGAGCAAAGGTCTCATAGAGTATTTCCTACCTATCTTTAAAGCAATTTGGAAGATGTTATTTTGTTAGCCCTGTACCTCTCCCTACATTGACTGGGGACTCCCTCCTTCTTCCAACTATATCTTTTTTGTGCTTTGAGATAAGACTTTGAAAGAATAAAAAACCTGTAGTGAGATCTAGAAAACAGCAGGATCTCTAATTTCTGTGCTTCTGCTGAAAAATATGTCTCGCTCTCTTCCTTCTCCGATCAAGGAAAAATGCTTTAATTAGCAGATGCATGAATTAAGGAAATGCCTGGTCTCGCTGGGCCAGATTGTGGTTTATCCTGTACATTAGAGCAGAAGAGTGTGGTTTCATACAGTTTATAGCTGGGAGGTAACATTAGATCATCTAAAACTGACAAACTATACTTGTTAGATAGATTTTACCATATTTCTAGGCAAAAGTTAGACTATAGCATTCTACTCCTTAAAATCTTAAATAGCTTCAGGCCAAAATTAGAGAGCAGGAGAGACTGGGGCATGGAGGATTCTAGGAAATGATTAGGTGAGATAGGCTCATATAGCACGGGCAAGTGAAGCAGGTCATATATTGAAACAGTAGATAAAAGGACACTTGTCAGTGTGATGGGGAAAACGAGGAAGTGGGAAAGGAAGAGAATTGCTCCTAGACGATCCCAAATCATAGGTTGGTATAAACCAGACCACCAAAGAGGAACAGCTTCAGAGCACACACCTGTTTTTGGTATGTGGCTGTGGCCAGCCCATGCTACCAGCAAAGCGATCAGCACCCAGCAGCTCCCAGTGAGTTATGGAGTGAGGGATCCTCTCAGATTGATCTGCGAAGTCTTGCCAGAGGGCCCAAAGGCAATGCTACCATCTCTTATGTACTGATAGTGAGAAACAGCAATATTTACGAATTACATCAGTCTGCTTGCAGATGCTGACAAATATCCTTCCCCGTACTAAGTGTACAGCAGGCAGTTCCAAAACAAAGATCCTGGTGATGCTGATTATATTCAAAGTAATTAAAAATCCATTCCAGTTAAACAAATTATTCTGATTTACGATAATACAAGTCAGAGTAGAATAGCACTCTGAGTCATCTTTTACTAATTATTTTCACTTCAACAGACATATGATGTCTCTTTTTGTATGTAGTTATTTATAAGTTTAAAATATAAAACAAAAATGCTATGCTTTGTTCAAAGGATATTTTCCCTTCTACTTCTGAAGAGGAAATCTCCTCTAAGAAGTTAGAAAAATGATACTTGAGAAACAATGGGGAAAAAAAAAACCAAACAAGCACACGCAGGATGGGGACAGGGGTGGAGCAACATGTTTAACTGATCTCTCTCCCCCCTCTTTTTTTTTTCCCCCTGAAATGACATCTGCAAGGCAGAGACAGCTCCCGTTATCTCCAGTAATCTCAAATTAAATAACTAAAAATAGTGCTCCTGAACTGAGAAAGTAATGTCATGCACAGTGCGGAAGTGTATTGTTGACAGAGGGAGAGGCAGTGTTCAGGAGCGAGTGCTAGATAATGGTTTGGAGATAACGGTTTGGAGGAGGTTTCCACAGAACCTTGGTTTTTACTTATGACCACTTCTAACGGCAGCGAACCAGGAGCAACTTCAAAACCACCCAGGAGCTACTCTCTGTCTTGGGATGATTTTTATATGGCAGCTGCTCCTCCCAGCTCCAGATCTGCCTTCCCCACTCACGGTGTAGCTGGAGCTCCTGCGGAGGTGCTCAGAGTGAAGCACAGGCAGCTTTGATGACTAATTTCCACAGCTCAAGCTCCAGCATCTGGGTATCATTTCAAAAACACAACATATCAATAACATATTGTTAAACAACTGAAAATCTTTTTCTTTTTTTTAACTTGAACATGCATAATAAGAGAAGCAGTGAAACAAAACAGAAAAAAAGATCCAGTATAATAAATTAAAATGCCATTAAAACTACTCACTCCGTTTGTTTAGAAAAAGAAATGCAAGGGAACAAATTCACTCCGAAGTTTGCCAGTCCTTTGATTTTATCATCACAATCTTTCATTGTAGCTTTTTTTCCCTTCCCTTTCCACTCACTCACCGATAATGCAGAGAACAGGGAACCATGACTAGATTCCAGCATCAGGAGCTGGTGTCACATCTGTTCAATAGAAGATCAGTGTTTTCCAAGTCTAGGAAGTGTCTGAAGTGTTAAAAAGGACACAGACATTTTAAAATTGTACAAGTTCTTTGCTGTAGGACCACAGTCCATCAGCCCAGTGCAATACTGCGAGATTTGGCCAGAGAAGCCCAGCTTGCAGCAGTGCAAAGTGTATACTCCTGCACTTACTTAAGCGCACACACTTCCATACTGCTCTTTGATAGGTGCCATTCTCCTATGGTGAAAAAGCCTAATGCTGCAAGCATTTCTTTTACAGGTTTATTGCTGGAGCTCCAGTATCACCCTAGCAGTCACGCTGTTCCTGAGAGCACATAAATCGGGTCCCTCTGCCAGCTGTACCGCTGAGCAAGAACTACTCTGAGCGCTTCGAGAGTCCGGTTTATTGGGAGAAGTGCCAATGCCCTTAAATCTAATCACTCCTCCAAGTTGGGTTGGAGCCTGGGTCTTCCCAGATTTAACTAGACCAACGGTGCTTTTGAAACAGGCTGGTGGCTTTCTTCTCAGCTATGCAAAGGTTTGTAGGTAATGTCAGGGTGTGTTTCTTCAGTTGGCAATAATGTTGATTTTTGGCACCTTATTTTAGAACAAATTAAAGCACCTGGTCATAATTAAATACATAGATTTTTCCACTATGCTGACAGTATAGATTACACCAAAAACTCCTGATAGATCAAATGGTCTGGATGAAATCATCAAAAGCAATCATGAGCAGCAATGTTAAATTTTACCACAGACATGAAAAAGGTAAAAAAAAATATATTTCTCTAGCAGTAAGCAAATGATCAAGAGACTGAACATTATATTTGGGCTTTGTAATCTCCATTAGGCTTCTGCAAAATGCAATTCCTTCTCACTAGAATGTCCCACTAGAATGAACATGTTGGAATACTTTACGATATCAGCAAAATGAAGCTGTGCTTTCCATTAAAAAAGTCCTGTGTTTTAGAAGGGAACCAAAGAACACAACTACAAAATAATTTACTGGAATTATTCAGCTGAATTACTTTCCTCCCCTCTCCTTCAATTTTAAAATTTTAAGAATAGTGAAAAAAAGGGAGTTTTCAAAACTAACATCACTCTAAGCCATTCTAAGAGTGAAGGCTGCGTTGTTCTTGCACCTTTAGGTGAAAAAGGCAGACAAGCTAATTGCCTATAACTTGTAGCCTTTTTTTGGTTCTAGAACTCATTACCACTTACTTCCTTCTTGAGATTTGAGGCTGTATAAATGTCATTATATGAACACATTAATTCAAAATACAATTATCTGCCAAACTTTTTTCTTAAGGCTTTCAATAAATAACCCTAAAGAGTGACCCTGAGTTTTTTTTTTTTTTTTCCCATGATTCATACCATCAGCTTGTGAACTGTGACATAGTTTAAAAGATGTTTATTCTCCCATTTGATCTAGTAGTTAAAAGTGATAAGATTGGTAAAACTTCATCTCTATTACTGTCTTTGATCATTGCTACAGTTTTCACTTTATACTTATGTGCTTTTTTTCATGTGCAATAGAAAATTCTGCAGATATTCAGGAGAATAATCATCCTATGAAAAGATAAATGTAGCTTGATTGTACTGGGCTACTTCAGCTTGTTTCTGTCTCAGTTTTTCAACCTGCCAGATATGCAGATGGTAATTTTCTAACAGAAAAGTTCGAGTTATTACTACCTTAGACTTACTGGACTTAGAGAAAAACACAACAGCAGCACAACATACACACAATATTATTCCTCAGTTCTCAGTACAAATGGCATGACTTAACCATTACTATGAAATATGCTAAAGTTTAACAAATAACTACTTACTGAGCCAGACACTTAGCGGGTTTTCAAATCTCATTAAAAACAAACAATTTTAATTTCAGATTGAACTGAAATAATCAAGGATTTTATGCAAAATTAACAAAGATTTCAGACCTTTGTCACAAAATTTATTTTATTCCAAATTAAAAGCTTTGTTTGAAGTTGAATGAAACATTTTTTTAATAAAAAAAATGAAGTTTTCTTTTTAATACCAGGTTAGTTAATTCTTTTTTTAGACTCCTTTTTAATTTTGGTCACATTTGAAATGAAAAGTACAGCTATGTAATGATAAGTTGAAATGCTTCATTTAAAAGTTGTCAAAACAATATTTCTACATTTTATTTTTTTCCCTTTTTTTCCCCTCAGTGAAAATATTCACAAATGTCACTGAAATCATATTGTTCCCTTTGAAATGTTATTTTTAGCAAAAGCATACACACTGATTAAGATTATTTTACAAGTCCGGGGGATAAATAAAAGCACAAACCTAAACAGGAGGGCAATACAGGTCCAGAAAATTCTATTATTACCACCTCTTCAGCTCTGGAAAACAGGTAATGTTTTACCCCACTCCCCATAGTTCTTCTTTCTGAATATAAACAGCATATTCTCCACCTTTTAATGACTACCATGGAGAAATCGCCTTAAGCTCACAGCACTTTTAAGCAGAGCACTCTTTCTTGCTAGATAGTTACGTCAATTAGGTCAAGAGTTATCTGACAGCATGAGCAATGGACCTCCTTACTTGCAGGGATGGTTGTATGTATTTGCTCAAGGCAGCTTCAGCACCTGAGAGGGGTTACATTTACCTGGTGGGTAGAAAAACATATATGACAGGTATGTGATTTTTGTACACACATCATAATCTGGTCTACCAAGTCATAGTCAGCACCTATATAAATGTATTTGACTAAACTTCTACACTTGTTTCATTTCAGATGCACTTTCTACAAAGCTGGAGTAGTATTTGCCTATAGGTAACATATCTTGTTTGAGGCTATATGAAGATATGCAGCATAACTGAAAAGTAGCAGAAGTTAATACTGGTATCACAGACGAAGCAGGGAGGAAATACTTTACAAACCTAAGGGAGCATTATGAAGTTTGAAGAATGGATGCTTTGGAAAAGGGGACTTCTCCCCTAAATTCTTTCACTGCTAAATGCCTCAGGAAGAAAATGCCAAATAACTGCTGCACTAAAAATCATACTGTTCATGCTGTATTCATACTGAATACAGGAATACATTTTAGGAATGACAGTTTTGGGGAAACAGTGGAAACTTCTTTCCCACTTACAAGAGAGTATCCTAATCATAATTCCATCATATGCTTCCAGAGCATCACAAGCACCAAGAATTACTTTTTATGGCAATCTTTGTATGAAAATAACAGCAAGACATTCCATTTTCAAGACAAAATTTTGCTTTTCAGTGAGAAGTGTTTATTTTATTTTATTAATTTTATTTTTATTAATATAGAAAGAGTTGGCTCATAATTCTCCAAGATAGCATTTCAGTATGTAGATTTTAAAAAAACATTACTGGAAAAATATTTCCAGTGGTAAAAGTATTTATTTAACTGTCTGAGCAAGAAAGATGGTTGATGTGGTATTTTTGTTTCTGTCTTTCCTTTCCTTTCCTTTCCTTTCCTTTCCTTTCCTTTCCTTTCCTTTCCTTTCCTTTCCTTTCCTTTCCTTTC
>JAWLRI010000164.1:309510-337239 GCA_034781795.1 Crypturellus tataupa
CCTTTCCTCTCCTTTCCTCTCCTTTCCTCTCCTTTCCTTTCCTTTCCTTTCCTTTCCTTTCCTTTCCTTTCCTTTCCATTCCATTGCAAAGAAAGGGTTTGTCGGAATGCTCTGACGCAAGCGACTCTATAACAATAAATACTTATAAATTATGCATTGAGAAACCTGTATTTGTGTATTGTTACTTTCATAAGTAATGAATGCAAATGCTGTATAGGTAAGGCAAATTTAGAAGCCACAGAAATAACAAGATACATAACATGCAGACTGACTACAAACTCTTGTCTAGGGATAGAGGAATTTCCATTTAAGTTCCCTGAAAAAGCAAAATGTTCTCCAGAACACACTCTCTCTTTTATTTTGTTTTGTTTTTAAAATCAATTCTGTGTCTGCACTGCTTGGCATAACCAGCTTTTTTTCCTTTACTGTTTTTCTCCTGTACGCTGGTCCCAGATTAGGGCTACTGACACATATTTGGAATTAATTGCTATGAAGTACATTAAATTTGGATATTTTATTACAGAAATCAACATGACTGACATTTGAATAAACAGTATTCATTATTTTGAAGTGTTTTACAGTGATCGTTTTGTTATATTAATGGAAGAAAAAATATTTTCCCCAATTAGCTACATTTTAACTATATACATATTTTGTCACTTTTGATCTTTGAAAATAATGTGTACAATGGATATCAAAAAAAAAAAAAAAGAATCCTTAAGACATTAGGACACAGCTTAAAAAGGGACAAAAAGAGAGTATAAAGATTGTTCATGTATTAATATTTTAACAATTTTCAGGGATCTCTGAACAGCTTGAAAATATCAATACATTGAGTTTTACAAAAAAAAGGCACATTTTTTTCAGTTAAGTAGACTAGGCAACAAAAGACTAAATGGTTTTGCTTTGTTTTTAAGTTGCCAATATTTTCTACACATTTTGGCTGAAATTTAACTAAAACACTTCATTTATGACATCTTAATGACAACTATGCAACCTATCTCTCTGCCTCCATTTCTAACCCTCAGGCATCTAAAGTCATGGAATTTCGCTTTATTTAATTTGGTTATTTAATCATAGATACCCTCACATAAAAAGTGTTTGCTGTGTTAGTCACCTATGCCTTACCCATTTGCTTAAAGAAACGTTAGACATTGTGAGAACTGAAATTCTGCTTTTTTGCTTTTCATCTCTTTTCACTTAATTGGCTGCAGTGAAAAATGCAAACATCCTAGAGACAGGGATGTAGCCAATCTGTTCATGTCTTTTTCCTGTGAGCATACAAGCCAGTAGCATGGAAAAACTTTGTTATTTGCTACCTTTCCTTCTTGCAGCACAACTGTTACATTTCTGGTGGGAGAAAAGAATATGAAAAATCTTCTTACCTAAAGTACTGTATGTTTTGGATAATTGGCTCCATTCCCTCTGTGCAGCAGATAGGACAGATGTTCTTAGATTGAGTATCATTGCCCTATGCTTTTCAGGTGAGTGTTCCCCATTAGATGGTTGTACAAGCAGTCTTCCTTAGGTGAAATTACTCTGAGAGGAGAATTTAGGTTGCTTCCAGGAGGGTCAGTCAGAGTATGGGTTCTCTCTAACTGGAGTGCTTTGTCACCTTGTGTAGAAACAGGTGCTTCTCTTTCTCTGGATCTCACACTTCAAGCTTTGGACTTAGCTTGAAAACATCCAGCCATGACTATTTCTTTGTTCTTTCAATTCACAATACACTACACAGAATATCTGAACTTCATTCTTGCACTTCATTGCACTGAAGCTAACTACCTAACGCCGATGTCAGCAACAATTTTGCAGCATCCACTGTGAGCACCTGTGATCAGCATAGAGGCATTTCATTTTTTCCCATAAAAATTGCTAAATACCCATCATCTGAGTCATTTAAAATTGCATTGGCAATACAAAATATGTTTTAAGGTATAATCATACCCTGATGGGAATGGATTACATAGTTTATTGGGTCTATTCCATCTACACTTTCCATGATGGTTTCTTGAGTGACTTATGCTGCAGTAATCTGCTACTCTGTAGTTGAAACGGATTTAGAGCAAATCTTCTCTGCAGGTGGCATTTCCCAGTAATGAATTCTACTCAATTATATAATCAGAGTAATTTCTTCATGTTAAAAAAAAGACCTCTTCTTCTTGAGTGGCACGTAAATTACCACTGGATTAAATTAGTGGTATCTGCCAGGGCTTTGAGATTTCTCCAGCTGACAGACAGCACAGTACTGGTAGTAATGATGAAAAAAACAAAAACAAAAAACAAACAAACAAACAAAAAGTAATCTCAGAGTTTTTTCCACTTTACTTTTTCCTTTTTTTTGTTTTCCTACATTGTTTTTTTTCTGCTTGCTTTTATGGTATCTTCTAAATTATTATTCCTAGAACTACCATTCAGTGTCAGTAGTTCCCGGGTAGAAATGTTCATCTTTGCCAATGATTGACCAATTGACTCAAAAGGGCAGAAAAAAAATGATTTTGATATTAATAAAATATTTGGTTTACAAATGGCAATAAAAGTTGACTAAGTATAACTGTCAGTTTGATTTACCCTTCTTCTCAAAGCTAACACAGCATTAACAAATTTACAAAATCGAGGCTATCTGCTGAGTACAAGGGAATATCATATTTTGCATACACAAGCAGTAGAGAGAATACTAATAAGTATTAATTTGTTAGTTTTAGACTTAGTCCCATGGTGAGACCTTAAACAAAACAAAGAAAATGTGTATGGCTTGCAAAGTCATCATTAATGAGCTCCTAAACACTTAAAACCTGATATTCCAACCCCTTAATGAAGCGAACAATCCTATAAGAAAAATAAATAAATAAAAAGTAAGTGGAGCCTTTTACTTGCTTATGTAAGGACAGTGGGGGAAATTGAGAATAACTATTTACAAAGGAGACAGGGGATGAATATTAATGGATTCACAAACCCACTTCTATTATTTTCAAATCAATTGCAAAGGGTTTTTGCTTTCAGATGTTATAAATCATCACAAATATAATCACAACAGACTGAAATGAGGTCTTCAGTATGAGGCTTGAAAAACCTTTATATACAGGTTTCTAGAGAAAAGCACCCTGAAAGTTATGACTTTATTACTATTGGTCCCAGTGAGTTGTGTGCTAGGGCTAAGTTCGTTACATACAGCACAGTGCTGAGCACACTATAGCCTGCCCTGGCCATAGCAAAGTGCTACCATACCTTACTCAGTATAACAATTACTGTTTGTGCAGACTGTTACAGCCCTGCTCTGTGGTACACTCCAAGTTTCTAGCTGGAGAAGAGAAATGCAATAAGATGACTTTCCTCACAATATTTCCCTCAGGGATCTCAGGTTTAAGTACTTTGAGAACATGGAGCTGAGCCTTCCACACATCTGTCCATTGCATAAAATATGGTATAAACAGTCTGCCCCAATTCTCTTCATTAGAGGCATTTATTTAAAATATCACCTATGTATTTAATTATGCAGTGTAGACAATAAAGCATTTTAAATACTGCTCTTATTTTCTTCTCCCTTAAATATTTTAACAAGTCAATTCGATAAGTCAGTATCTGTTAGAACCACTTGGAAACTTCCCACTGAAACAATGGACCATTCTTTGAGAACAAATGTTTCATTTAAAAAGAAATATTGTGTTTGACCATCTTCTTTAAAATGTAAGTCCTTTGTCCCTAGTGTCAACTCACCAGACAAATTGTCTGAGGCCCCCCCAGGCCCCAGTTTTTGGAGAGATTCAATAGGAAACTGCTTGGAGATTGGGACATGATGCTTCACAGATCCTCTATGGTCCAGAATTTTATCCTTCAGCACATAATGCTTAAAGAATTGCAATTTAATTTCAGAAAAGCAGTCAGGTTTTATTCATAGTAATACTAGATACTGCACAGATCAAAATTTCACAGTAAATGGTTAAAAACAATTTATTCATAGAGAAAATTGCTCTCTCGATTTAGGCAGACTGTTTAAACTTCACAAAGGAGGAGGATAGTAAATATGATAACATGGAAGCTTTGAGGAAAAGTTGCTATTCGGCTTCATTTCTATTAAGACCACAATTTTGAAAATAATGCACCGAATAGAACAGAGATAATATTATTTTTATGCTACAATATGATCAGGAGTTACTTTAGGGATTATTTCAAATATAGGTCCCTATATTTATGTTAGGTCTTTAATTGACCTTTTTTGTTTTTTATGGTAGAGACCATAAGGGAGACAACTACATACTTACTTGGCTTCTATATATTTCATCCCTTTCTTACTGAACTTTGTATTTCTTTTCAAACAACCATACAGTGAGTTTATTCATACTGATGGGATTCTCCTCCCATGAAACTATTTTGTTTTTAATAATATACTACAAGATCTGAAGAAGAAAATTATCATGGCAAATGAAAAATCCCAAGACCCTGAGCCACAACCCTGCCTTCAGGTTTAAGCTATTCCATTTCCTTCATATCCATCTTTTAAGTACCATTACAAGAATTCTTTGACATCATGATCCTCTTTTTCTTTGTTTTCAGCTGAGTTTATGTAAAGCAATGTAAATGTAAAGCAATTAACATGAATTGTTAGATTTCTCATGTTGACACATCAACAGAAGGATATCTTAGTTTCCCTTGCATGAATGAAACACATACTTCTCCAGCATTAAATCCTTTGCCAAAGTCATCTTTTCCTTGAACTTTACTGAATGTTTATGACGTAGCCATTTCGGATACACTTGAGAAGCCCTTACTTGTTCTCAGTGGCACTTATTCATGCTTGTAGTGCCAAAGATGTCATCTACCCTAAAAAGATTAGTATTCACATATGGGCAAGTCTATTGCATCTTGCTGGTACAGAGGGCTTAGAAATATTTTATATTATGTTTTCAGATTTTTACAGCTTTGCAGCTAGGAATGAATATATTTTCCATAAATATTGGAGAAAGCAAGTAATAACCTTGATACTTGAAAGAAGCAATGTGTAAAACAATGAGTAGATGGAAGATTTTTATGTTAGTTTTTTTTCTTTTTACACTGAAGTGGGTGACATTTCACATATTCTTGACACTAAATCTAATCCTTTTGTCTGATAACTGGCATTACTCTTAGTCTTTCACTGTGTTTTAATAAAAATACCATTACACTTGGAGTGTTTCTTACTTCCTGTTTTCACTGTGCAGTTTCTGAGTGTGTGCACGAAATACAGACTGAAAGAAATTTCTATTCATCTGTGTCACGTTTTTTTCTCCATTTAAGAGTTTGATTTTGCTTCTACTGAAGTCAAGGACATTATGTTCACTGCTTTTCAAAGAAGATCATCAAAACTGAAGTGAACTGTCACATCCAAAAATGTTTCTTTACCTCTATTGGCTATAGATTTCTTAATTAAAAGCAATATGAATTCCAGTTCAGGTAATACGATCAAAAACAACAACAAAAAAGTCATATGACCTCCTACAACCTATTCCTGTTTGTTTGATCTGAAGAGGCAATCTTAAGAATCACATGAACACATGATCATGTTAGCCCTATCCCTATCTATTGTAGCTAACTAGCTCTACTAGGATCCAGGTCATACATCGGAAATTTTGATTTGGATTTTGCGTGCTTGTTTTCCCTCTTCAGTTATTTGGAGGGATAAAGGTTACAACAATCCTAATTTAAGGATTTAACCTCTGCTAAATACCTGAAGTTGGACAAGATTTAGTAGGTAGATGAGTTCAAGTAAAAGTACATCTAAGAACAGGTCTGTCATGAGTTGCTAGTTTCTGGGAGCCACTTATATAATTTGAAGCAATTCTGAGCTTATACAACACATTCTTAATAACAAGAAAGAAGTCCAAAGAATTTCTTTGCAGAAATAATCCTCCTCGGGGTGTATAATACTGTGAGTGCATAAATCCACAGCAACAGTGTGAAAAAATCAGCTCACTGGTCTTGCGCAGCAAAAGTAATAGTAATAAAGAATTGTTTCTTCTATGAAAGCATGAATTCCTGCTTTCCAAATGTTCTCCATGCTCTGGCTGACTTTTTCCCATCCTAGAAATGCTCTTAAAGGGAAAGAGGCAGAGTATCCAGATCCTCTATGCAAGAAACCTATCTAACCACAACAGACTGAAATGAGATCTTCAGTATAAGGCTTGAGAAACCTTTATATACAGGTGTCTAGAGAAAAGTACCCTGAACTTTATGACTTTATTACTATTGGTCCCAGTGACTTGTGCGCTAGGGCTAAGTTCGTTACATATAGCACAGTCCAGCACTGAGCAAACTATAGCCTGGCCTGGCCATAGCAGAGTGCTACCATAACGCATGATACCTTATTGTCAATATAATAATTACTGTTTGTGCAGACTACTTCCTTTAATTCCCTCCTTTCCTTGCTATGTCATACACTCTCAACCTTTAGAATTCCGTCATCCCACTGTGAAGCATCTAGGAAGGATTTCCAAGCCTTTTGCACTCAAAGGCATTGGAGAGTCGACCAAAGGTGTGAGAAATGTAAACGTTTTCTTTGCAGCAACTTCCACAAGCTTAGATTCTCAATCAGGCACAATACTGCTTCTGGCAGCTCCCACCGAACAGTTTAGATACCAAGTCCAACCTGTGCCTTTCCAATTTCTCCCTGCTCCCAGTTATCTAGTAAATACATGAAGCTGCTCTTCTTTCTGGATACCTTACAGAATTACCTACAAATTTATAACAGCAAGTAATTAAAAATAGTCTTAAGACCTCATTCCTCTTCTGCTTCCAAACTAATGAGCAACTAATCTGAAATTCCTGCATGTTTTAATCCAGAGAGATAAGAGCATATTATTATATGCTTCTCCCCAGCGGAAACAGTTGTCCATACCTAACTCCTTAACTAATGCCTTGAACCTAATTTCAACAAAAATTCTATTGCTAGAATGTGTAAACAGCTGTACTTGCTTCATTTCTGTGTGATCCTCTGTGGCTTATATTTTAGCCACACAATGTTCCCTCCTTAATGTTTACACCATTGGTCTGGGTTGTAATGTAAGAGAAAAAACATCATTTCATATATATATGGAAATAAAGAGCCTCAGGCAAAAAAAATGCAATAATTTAATTCACTATTAAAAACAAAAAATGGTAACATGAGAATTTTTCAACTCCCTTTTCTCAACCTAAATGTCTCATTTAGATGCACAGTGTTTGAAATCTGTATTCTGGAAAAGGTATGTTTATTTTTTTGACTGAAAATAGCCCTTATTGTAACCATATTAAGTAAAATATTCATACAAGTAGAAAGATATCCACCCTATGTGAACACAACTGACTGCCTTCATTGAACCTCTGTTAATTCACAAACTGGGATCTGTCTCAAATGTATTTGATGTAATAAATACACAGTATTAATACATGTATAAATTACAATTACCAGAAAAAATATTATGTTAGTTATTCTTATGACTAAATGCAATTACATATACACTGAAATCTTCTTACACTGTCATTTCTGCATACTATGAATTACATTCAAATATGTGTTTCCAAAATAGTACTGCTTCTAAGTAAGTGCTATTTAAGAAATAGAAAAAATAGTGAAAGGACAGAATCCAGTTTTGAAGGGACAAAGACATAGGTGACAAGTGATAAATTTTGAAATTTGGAGGACAGAGCTGTCCCATGACATCTCTGCTTCACTTGAAAACCAAAGCCTTGTTTCCATGCTCTTCTTTGTCAGTAGCACAAATCCCCATTACCTCAGTGGCATACTACAGGTCTGTCAAAAAACACAATCCTGCTACCCTATATGACTGTTTTGAGAATATTTCACAGACCTTAAATCATTTTCAGCATTTCTCTGGGAAACAGCTGTTAAGGTTAGTTAAATAGCAGGAGGCCCCTGCAAACCCTCTCATCAACAGTCTCCTAGTACATCCACCCGGTCGAAGTAAAGAAAGTTTCCCGAAGAGAAGCTGAGTCATGGATCACTTTAATCCAATTAGAGAGCACAAATGACAAAAAAGAAGCCATAATAATAAAAACAAGCCTCATTAGTGACAGAATAATATTGTCATTATTCTATAACCTTAGTAAGCAATCCTTACCATCATAACCGTGAAAAACACATTTATAAAACATTTATAAAGAAGAAAGTCAAAATCAATAGAAATTCAAGGGCTTGCTTTATTTATTTATTTATTTCACATAATTTTACTGATCTGGATAGAAAAGGAAGTGCTCTGCAATGGATGAAATATATTTCAGCCTCTGTGAGTCCACAGTTACCTATGAAACTTTCCTTCAGAAATCACTGCAGATTGGTTTAGACATGTGAAGTCAGCAGGCCACAGAGCTGCCTTATGCATAAAGAATATGAAGTACAGTAAATAAAATATCATGTAACACTGTGCATTATGGGGCAGTGTCAGAACTTTTCCTTTGTACTTATCATCACATAAGTAACATTCAGAAGTTAAAATGAGAAATTGTCTGCTATCCAAGTAGGCATTAGAGGCGCATACTAAACACATGAATAAGTCTTCTGAAAACACTGTAAAATTTCATAAGAGTAGGCATGTTTCTCATTGCCATGTTGATTTTGGAGGTACAGAAGCGTTCTATGGACAGCAGAAGCACTGTGGTAGCCATGAGGCTGGGCCCATGTCTTCATAGCGCCCCGAATGCTAATCACTGCCTCTCTTCCTGAGCGCCCATGGAACTCTCTGTCAGCAGTAAAATCATAACTGATTTGGGGAAGAGGATGCATAACCAGGAGCATCCAAATCCAGCCCCATTGCTGCCTTGGTGGTCTTTGGATAGACCTTCCCCCTCAGCAATCTTCTGCAACACCGACCTCTACACATGCCCTTTGGGGAAGGGCATGCTTTTTGGCCTGTCTGAAGTTTATAACTCAAAAGCTAGGACTTTCTGCTTTGTTTCAACAAAACAAAAGGGAACAACTTCATCTATTTACAACAGGAGCAGGTTTTTAAGACTCCCTCAGCTTGGCTGGCCAGGTGGCAGTGTGAAAATGTTGCAGTTGGAAAGCTATAGTGGTGGCAGCGAATCGAGTTCCCAAATAGTATGATCAACTATAAGCTTGACTCTGGCAATTTTGGATTCACGAACAGTCTGAGGATCGCAGGTCCAATTGCCTTCCTAGGAGCGAATTGAGTTCCCAAATAGTATAATCTAATATAAGCTCAACTCTGGCGGTATTGGATTCACGAACAGCCTGTCAACTGTAGGTCTGAACACCCGCCCCCAAACAAGTAGTCAAGTTCACAAATAGCAGGATTTATTCAAATGCAACATTTCCAAAGCAGGTTTTGCATGACAGTATAGGAAATTGTCTACTACAGCGTGGGGTTTTTAGCTAGCTCTAATATACAAATGTGCAATCATTACTCACCCCGGAAGATGGGAGAGGGCTCTCAGTCTCGAGTCTCCTCAGGCAGCGTTTCGACCCAAGAGGAGGAAAGAGGGGGAGCAGCGCGTCGACTGACCCAGAAGTTACGATGGAGTCTTCCCTCTTCCTTCTTCTTCTACTTCCCCTCTGCTGCCTCTGCTTCCTACTTTCTTTTCCTCTTACTAACTTGCCTTTTATATATTTTCTTGTACGTTCATGTGGAGCTTGAACGACTCTAGTCATATTTGCTTTTGTTATTCACTGATTTACAAAAGTAACCGAAAGTCTAGAGAGCTTGCGCAGTGGGATGGGGTTGTGTATCAGTATTATGATGAGATTAGAAGGAGGCGAAGTTTGAGCAAACCTGATCTGCCACCATTGCTGTCCCAGCACCAGACATCGCACTATGTGGCTCATCAGCTGTGTGGTACCGTCAGACTATCACCTCTGCAGGGAGTACAACAGAGTTTGGCCACGGTGTCCTCCCTCCACTCCACCCTCCATTCACTCATGTCTGCACGGCACCATCGGATTATCCCCTCTTCAGGGAAGACAGCAAAGTTTTACTGTGGAGTCTCCATTCTGCTCCACTCTTTGCTCTTATCAGTGTGTGCTAAGAGGGCAGATTGGGTTGCCAAGGGAATCATGGAGAGGTAGATTCCGCACATACCAGCCACTCTGGATGTGTATCACCCCAAGCAAGCTTCTATAATGCCAAAACTTCTGTTAGGCCCCAGTTTTTCTCTAAGTTTCCCCTTTTCCAAGCCATTCTTCCATAGGCAGCACCTACCACCTCCCCCCAGAAAGACTCCTCCCAAATACAGCGATAAATCCACTGGTACTTACTTTCTTGGAGACATGCACCTCACGCCCTCTCTCCCAATGTCCCCTCCTAGTCTCTCTTGGTGGGGCTGCCTGCTAGGCACCTGCCTCTATTGTGAGTAGCCTGCTGGGGAACCTCAGGGTGAGAGCACTGTCTTGTCACAGCCCCCAGAATGTCTCACCTGAAGCTTCTGAGCAAAATTCCAAAGAATTCTTTATTAAACAAACAAACAAACACTGCATACGTGTGCCTTTTTTTTTTTTAATAAAAAGTGTTTTTTTTTTCAGTTATGCCCCACTGCCTTGCTTCTAAGAGCTCCTACAATGATTTCTAACACTGTAGTGAAAACTCAAAGATTTTGGTTGCTCTTTTTTTCTTGAAATTTTGGTCAAAAGGTATTTTTGTAATCACTTCCAAGCAGCTCTACACTGTTCAGTGTAGAGAATTAAATAATTTAAGAAGTAGAAGCTCTCTAGGAGATTATAATGAGCAGTAATTACTGTGGAAAACTTCAGGCTGAATGATTGCTTGCTTAAGTAATGATAGCCTAAAAGCTGAATAATCTGCGCTGTTCACATTCATATGGGACCTTGGATACTAAAGCCATCACGACTTTTTCTAAAACATAAAAAACTAAAGGAGTAGGAAGGCAAAAACGTGGTAGATGATTGATTTTCATGGGGGAGAAAAAGTCCCTCTGGGAAATGGTAAGGAAAATCAGACATCCTTCTAAACAATCAGTTTAAGGCAAAATTCTTCTGGAGAGAGTCAAACTGACTGAGCGGCTTTCTCCTATTTGAGTCATGAGCTAGATAATACATTTGAATTATTATTATTAATATAATTTTCATGGTTCTCATTATCATTGTTACTGAAGAAAACAGAGCCTAAAAGTGAAAATCAAGTGCCTCTTCAAAACACAGATGTCTGTCAAAAATATATTTAAATAGCATTTTTTTTTTAAAGGTAGACGATGGCTAGAGGAAAGGCCATGTGCTCATTTACAGAGAGAAGGGCAAGGCACAAAGAAATTAATTTCCTTCTTACAAAGGGAGCTTTTATTAAGGAGCAAATGAATAGAAATTACCTGAGTTAGAGTAGAACACCTTATTTTTCTCTTTAAACAGACAATAGGTCTAGGAAACATAGAAAGGTAAAGAATCTCTGTTTTACGTACACACATGCAGTCATTCAAATACCACTGTCCATGTAACTGTCTCTTGACATCTACAGTAAGAAGCAAAAATTTTCAGAAAAATAATATTGAGAATAAGTTTTTTTTCTTGTTTCTTCACTTATATTTATTTTGCTTAGTTATTTTATGACTGAAAAGGCCCTGTAAATCCTGTAAGGGTATCAGATAACTCACACAACATGCCAAAAGTAGAGATATGATTTTTGAGAGCTTTGCTTCAGAAGTACTGTGGGAAGACTTGCAGGAATAGCCCAATCCGCAGACCACCGAACCTCTTTCAGATACTTGTGAATTTATGGTTGTGAATTTATTAGAATTCCAGCAAAGGCAGGTTGCAAAATCAGTAATGCATATTATGGTGACTTGAACTAGCAAAAGCTTAAAGAGCATATTTTGCAGCTTACTGAGTTTTGTAGTTGGATGTATGATAGATGTGCATCCAATCACAGGTTCTAGTTCAGACAAGCACGCTTATCTAAAATTTTATTTAGAAATCAGTCTGGATTCTTCACATTAAAGATAGCTTTCCTAAACCTCTCATTTTTTGTTAGTTTAAAATATAATATGGGATTCTTACTAATAGGATTCTTCTAAACCAAGAAAGGTTATTAGAGTTGCTGTGCATAGAAAAAGAGTGATCTTCACTTTTCGCATATGTAAAAGACTGAGTGTCTTTATTAATTGCAGATTATTAAGACATCCTCACATTTTTTCATGTTGTTCAAGACAACTGGTATTATTCATACAGCAATACAAAGTACTTACCACAGCTGACTGTGAATAATTTATGAGGGTATTTGGTGAATTATCCATAAATAAAAAGATATGATCAATTTATCAATCTACATTATTCACATTATCCAAAATTATTAATATCATTATTTATATTTTATAGCTATACTAAACATTGTATATCTCATAAATGTAACTGAATAGTATGACTGTTTTTTGAGAGAAATAGCTTTGATTTCAGAAATCATTATCTTTTCTTAAGCATTTACTGTCATTAAGGCATTTATTTCCACGCTTTCTTTTGTCATTCACTAAATACGAGGTAACAAGGTCATTATTAATTTGTAATGCCTTCAGCTATGATAACTAGTGAAATTACATTAAGTTGAGCACCTTTTTTTTTCTTAGCCAAAATGTAGAAATCTGAAATGATTTAATACTGACCTACTTGGAGTCTGACAGTCATTCAGGGTGAAAAAGGTTATTTGCCAGATGACGCAGAATGATTGTTTGACTTTAAGCATTTGAAAGAGATGAACAGAAGTAATCTGTTTTTGCAATAGAAAGATCACTGTTTTGTTATTTATCATTGTCACGACTTCTTCATGACTATAAATCTCTTCATTAACTGATAATAAAATGAAGCAAACTATGATACCGATACCATTCATTCATTTCATGGTGATTTTTGTTGATATTGAAAAAAGGTATCAAATAGAGATTTTCAATATAAGTCAGAAGGGAGAGCTCTGAGTGCATGCCTCTACTGTCCTTGAGGAGTTTTCTTGCCTGGGATCAGGGTCAGCTGATGAAGCTGGTCAAGTTGGTACACTTCTGTAAGTACCAAGACTGTTTAAGTCCAGCCTAAAGGAGAGTTGTTAGGAAAGCACAGTGTGGCAATGACTTCCAGGCTGTGGCTCCCTCAGGCCCTGTCTGACCATGCTGCATCTCGGCCTATGCCTCTTTTTGCTGCTGTTGATTCAGGTCATGAGCCAAGACCAGAAACTTGATTCCCTGCCTGGATCCACCTCAACACTATAGCCTTGCCTGAGGATGCATTCTCCTGAGAAGACCAAATTGGATATTGTGCCGTCTTTTTTTTTTATTTTATTATTTCACCATTCTCTCAGTATCTGTATATGGGGGGTCACCTAAATGTCAGACATCTCAGCAGGAGAAGATGCCCAATAATCACGATGCCTAAGATGGCTCACAGAAGTAGAAGACAATTTATGGTATCTTAAATGGCACCTAAAGACTTGTCTGAAGCTGGACAGACAGACTTACCTGACAAATTAAAAAACATTGAGTTTTGAAAAAAAAAGAAGATGTAGAGATTTAGATGTACAGACTTAATTGAGCAAATCTCTCATTTGCTCATCCCCAGCTATCAGTTATAGCAAATTCTCTGTGTCTGTGCATGGAACAGAGAGTATGCTTGTTTGCACAAAGATAACATACAAATAAGCTAAATGTCATGTCATACCAAGTTCCTAAAGTACCTGTACTGTCCTTTGCCTACCCTGTGCCAAAATATCTAGATTAGCCTTGATTCAGTAAGGTTCAGCAAGGCAGTGTGACATAAGTAAAGTGTTAGTACACAAACGTTTCCATGGACTTCAATAACACTATTCATATGCTTGAAATTATACATATACATAAGTAGCTTATTAACAGATGTCATTAAAAATGAATTATTGCATTCAGTGCAATCCTGGAAATGTTAAATTGTGCAAGTCCTTCCTAACTGCCAAATCCACTACGCTCAGAAGCTTAGAAGCTTTTCCCACAACTTTGTGTTCCAGCAGCATGACGTTCTTGTTTTGCTGGAATAAATATGCTAGACGCATGGAAAATTGCCTGAATAGTCAACTTCTTTAAATAGATAAAGTATAATTATAACAAGGACTTCTAGTCTTTTCTATATTTTTAAATTTTAGGACATTAATGTTATTTAGAAGGAAAAAACGTTAAATGAGGGATCTGTTCTATTATCACTCAGACCATAACTGTATTTGCCTATAGAACATTTGGCCCATGCATGCATAATTTTCATGTTAGCATGTGCATAATGTATGGATGCAATTATAGAGTTGTAAAAATGCTAGTATTAGCAATCCAGTAATAGAAAATGTATTTTTCCTTGACTAATATGATTGACCTGTCACAAAACTTGGATGTAGGTAAATCCTAACAGAGCAGACCTGACTCAGGATTCTACTAAACTGAGAAAAAGAAGACAAGTGCAATCAGATAACTCCAAGCTTTGCATGGCTTCTTCCTTAGCAAATTAAGTGATCCTTCTATTTGGTACTAGAAACCTAAAGGACCGAAGCGATCTCATGGTAAAGAAGCAGGCAACTCAAATTAATTTAATCAATTGAATTGGTTTCTAGCAGGATAGTAACACCTTTTCCAGAGGGTCTTTCCAAGGACAAATAAAGCAATTCACATTTGGCTCAATAACATTCACTTACCTAACAGGAAAGAATAATTACTCTATTGCAGGAATGAGGACTGAAATTTAATAGCATTAGTTACTTTGTAGGTCAGATAAGATGATAATAGCAGTTCTCTTTGACCTTAAAATCTATGAATCTATATTTTAAATTGTTGAGACTCTTCTTGTTTGTATATGTGGACTAAAAGCTGAATATTATTCTAGATTAGAAACTTTATTTTTTCTCTCTCAAATAAAGATATGGTAGAAGGCAGACTCAGATTTTCTGCCTTCCATCTTTTTAATTCTTCCTCATATTCACTTCAGACACAGTGTCAACTCTTTCTTTACGTCCTCAGGCTAATCATGATTTTAAATGTCTTCTACCCTCTTTGACTGAATTGTTTTTTATTAGATTTAGGAGTTAGATCTAATGAATAGAAGTATGCAACATTCAGTGGTCTTCATAGGACATACTGTAAGCCAGAAAGTAATGACTATGAAGCACTAAACAGCATTTCATAGGTTCACTTCGGATTAATAGGATAATAAAGCAATGTTGAATTATGCAGTTTGATTACGTACAAAATTGGGTGAAAGGAATGATTTTCATTCCCCTGACACTTTCCAAAAGAGTGTAGTTTGCTGAAAATAAAGGAAAGAATCACCTGCCGGCCAGACATATCTTGCAAGCAACACTGAATCAGAAAAAAAAAACAAAAACTAGAAATTATTTCTATGAAAAATATAAAATTATTTAGCTGAATTTTACACATATCCTCATATTTCACGCATGCTTCAGAATGTTTAAATTTTCATATAGATTTTCACAATGCAAATAGCAAAACAAATTAACAGGCAAGAAAGAATCAAGTGGTTTGTTAGAAATAAAACTGGTGAATTCCATCTGAAAGCAGGGTACTATCAATACAAGTGGAAAGTTATTCTGGATTTCTCCACAATTTTTATCAGTGGGTATCAGTATATATGGCAGTCCCTTATAATCAATTAAAATATATTAAATGTATGTAAAAAAAGGGTAAAAAAATGAAACCCCACATTCAATGGAAATTACTATGAAAAATGTATGAATGCTGAAGAAAATTTATATCCTGCTCTTTTCAGTGATAACTAGGAGACCCATAAATAAAGTAGAAGTTTAAAATTCTGTTCAAATTCAGCTTCAAAACTATGAACAATTATGTGGCAATCATTGTATTTTCAGTTTCATCAGAAGAGTTAACCACATTTGCAGCTGGATCACGAAGGCCTATTATTTGAAGAGCAGAAAGAAAATGTCTACATATTTTCTGCTAAAATCTTCTGTCCCATGTGGGCAATGAACTCACTCCTTACACTGTTAAATATGATAAGCAGCATAATTTTTTCAACAATTATAACTGACTGCAAATGCCAGTGAAATCCTTATTCAGATCTACCTCAGGAGACACACTGAATCCTTCTAACAGAACTGGTTGCCTTTTAGAATAATAGTTTGTAGCTAACTCTAGATTAGTTTCTTTCCATTTTCCTTCTCTCCCCTCCCCTCTCACCTTTTCCCTTTCCACTTTTCATGCCTCAAACCAGTTCAACATTAAAGTAACAATGATTTTTTGAAATGCTTTCCTCCATATCATATTAGTGATATTCAAGGGTGATGACCAGCGGTCAGAGGTTCTGCAGGTATTGTTTCTGATTTTATTTCTGGTTTTGTTTTTTTTATGTATGTTTCTGGGATGAATCTGGATTTGCTATACTATTTTTTGGATAGAAACTTTTTCTGGATGTGACATTGCTGAAACAATGCCGAAACTACAGGCAGTAGATATTTAAAAATGTTGCGTAGCTCAATGCAAAAAGCAGAGGAGGACAAGAACAAGGGAATGATATGCAATTAAAACTTCAAAGATACTTATCCTGATTTCAGTGAGATGAAAAAGTCACAATTTTTGGAAGAAGATTGTGGGATTTTAACATGCATAAGAAGTTGATTGAGTGCATTACAACCTACTGGAGCATTAGTTTTCTAGTTAATTCAAGCATAAGGTTTCCGCTTATTGAAACAACTTCCCATCAATTTTTTATCATTTGTACCAAATGCAAAACAAATTTTTTGGCATTAACAACATTTTAAGAAATGTCTTCTTTTCAAATGAGGAAGTTGCACTTATATGCAATTCACCCAAGAAAATAATGTACCTAGTGTTAGAATGCAGCTATTTTTAGTCTTTGCCAAGCAGTCATAAATCTAGCTATTGAAATAAGCTTTCAGTGATGAATTATTGACCATAACATAGAATTTCCACTTCAAAGGTCTTCTTGATTTTCAAAGTTGGGGGGGGGAAAGTTAGGGGTGTGGAATAACATTTTGATGTCCAGCTTTTCCTAGTGTAGATCTTTTTCCTGGTCTTAATAGAGGTCAGGTTCTTTACCAAAGAGCAGAACCACAGTCTTTCTTGCTGTACAATAAATGATAAGAAACATTTTAAAAATTGGAAAGAAAGATAAGTTAAACCTGAATTGGATGGATTGCATCAAATATGTACAGCACTGTTCTGAGAGTCTAAAGTTCAAGCAAAGTTCACTGTTGTACTGCTTCACTGAAGAAGAACATTGGCACAGAAGCATTCTTGCATTTCTTGAATCCTATCAGAAGTATCTTACAGCTTCTAAACAAATGTTATTTTCTATATGGACCTTCCTGAAAGCATGAGCATTGGATATGTTTTTACAGTGTATTCACTCTAAAAGAATTGAAAACATCTAAGAAAGATTTTCAGATCAAAATATCTTCAAGGAGGACAGTGGTAGACAAAAAAAAATGTATATATTGTTTTATATGTAGGTATATATTGTTTATATGTATATATCGCTTTATAAAATGCTAGCAAAACTCCAAGGAGTTCAGACTAGCGTAACAAAATGACTTTCTGATCAATTTGTTTGAAGATTACCATTTTCATCATACAATTGAACAAAATAAATACTATCTTACTTACAAAAATACCAACTTAACTTGTTTCACTTGCCTTCATAAAATTTACCCTCAGTAGATCTTACCTATTAAATACAGTGCAAAGACCTGTGATAAGCCTCAAAAAAACTTATCGGCCCCTGTAAGTCCTTGACTAAAGAGATATTGTTATTTCAGTGACAAGTGTTTGATACTCATATTGTAATTAGCTACTTTCTCTCCTTGTGTCCTACAAAAAAAAAAGGAGAGAACATTCAGCATTAGGTTTTGAACAAACCATGAAGCTTGTTATAATTTTCACTTCTGTAACATTTAGAACAGTCTCTGCTTCATTTCATTACCAGTTATGACTGATGAATCCAAATTCCTTGTTGCAGCTTCAGGGAGAGGAATCAAAACCTTGTCTGAATGGTATGGAATTGCCCTTCACTAAAGTAGGCAATCTTCTATGGTAATTAATGAACACTCCTCTCATCCAGGACTGCCAGAGGGATTTTGTTTAGAGAAAAAAATATGCAATTTATGTCAGTCTCTTCATCCTACCTTCTGGCTCTCAATTCCTCTTCTCAGAGATGCTCAGCAGTCCCCGGTTCACTCTGTTTTCATTGTTCTGTGAACATATTGATGAAGGCTATAAGTGAAGCCTTTGAGATGAGGAAGGTTAGGCACAGTTTCTATCCCTATGCAATGCACTGGAAAACCTACTCACAAGATGAACTCAAGCAGATAAGGAGAAGTAAATGGAAGAAAGTGAATGAAGACTGTTGATGAAAAAGATCCATAAGTAATAAGGCATGACAGCTAGCAGAGGTGAGAAAGGGATCAGGAACTCAAGGAAACCCAGAAGGAAAAAAATAAAAGACTGAGAAAAGTCTGGTGAGCTTTTATCCTAAATCCTGGCAAAGATACTCCAAACAATATAAGAAAGTTCAAATTTAGATCTAATATGGAAATAGCTATTTAGTCAGGCAAAAGGATTCAATGTTTTCTTCTTAAACCATTTATCTGTCTTTTGTATGCAGGTTTATACCATGTGAACATACCACCATCTGCATTTAACACTCAGAATCTATTGTTGCTCTTTCTGATGATTTTTCTTTAAAGGTCAAATTTTGAATTTGTGGTTCATATGTGTAACTCTAGTATTTTGATAACATAAGGTCAGATTGGATTCTCTCTAATTTATTAGAAATAGAGAAAGTATAAACTGTTAAGCTATATCAAAATGAAGGTGAGCATACTTTTTGATATTTTTTCTAAGTCAGATTTAGAAAGGAATTTTGATGAAAAAGAAAAAGGTGAGAGGAAAAGGTAATCTCAACGCTTTTTTTTACCTTAAATATTTTATTTCAATCTTTTTGTTTTAAAATCTCATGTTCATTTCAGAACAGATCTAATAGTCAGAAAGAATAGAAAAAGTAAACATAGATAAAAATGATAATTTACATTTGTAAATATTTGTACTATTTCACTAAAAATAGGAATGCACATACTTTTACTTTGAGAGTAGTTTCTCTTGTACTGAGAAATTATTTTCACACAACTGGTTGCATTTCTATGAAAAGAAAAAAAACAAATACTGCAAAACTCGTAACAAAAATGTTTGCTTAAAGAAGGGGTAAATGGTTAAATGTTGTTTGATGTGAAACTCATAAATTTAAGAAAAAGTATATAACATATATATGAATATTTATGAGTATTTCTATCGAGGAAAAAAAAAAAGTATATTTACAATAGCATTTACATGACTCTCTCTGATGTTCAAAATCTCTTTCCACAATAGAAAGAATCACTGAGGATCAGAAAATAACTGTGATCACCTTAGATTCAAACTGTTTTTTTCTCCAGTTCCTGTTGTTGGCTCAGTCAATAAATTTATGCCTGAGAATCATATGCAACTGTTGGAGGATCGATTAATCTTTTTGTGGTAAAACTATCTGGCCATCCATCATTATGTTAGCCTTTGGCTTTACTCACTGGTGAATATTTTCTTATCTTGTTCGTGGGAGTGTGTTGACCCAATCTAATATGGTTTCAAGGGAATCCATCAGCTGTTTGCTTTGTTGTATTAATGGAGTCTGTAAGACCTTTTTATTGAAGAGCTGAGTTTTTACTTACTGAATGGCTACTCATTCAATGGCTTACTGGATGCAAGAGTGAATTCTGCTTATTTTTCTGTGCTTAACATATTTTTATTATCTATTCATGATATTCTTTATTGTCCCACTGCATTTATAATGAATTCTTACTGAGTTCAGAATTAATTTTACTCTTGACTTCAACTTGAATAGAACATCTCTGTATACAGATTTACTATTTTTACTTGCTTTAAGATAAAACAAAGTGATTTAAAGAAGTGATAAACTTGTTGCAACTATGGGATTGCCTAATTATATGATATTGCTCAGGAGAAATGTTAGCAAAAGTGCTTTCAGAAAATTCTACCTTTTTAAGATTATTATTTGAATAAAAATAGTTCTACTGACACATTATCTGGGATGATTCAATATTTTTCACATTTATGTTGTCAGTTTTCTGTATCCATTTACCTACTCTCACTTTATCATAAGGAAAAAATATTTTAGGCCTTTTAAATATCGCAGCAAAATACCCCAAGTTTCCAGTTTGGAGGGATGAAAGTTACCTCTCATTTTGATTCATATGGTGTTTCCTATCTTTGAACTTGGCTTCAACTTACCAACAGTTAAACAAAATTGAAAGTAGCAAATGAAACTACTGTTGATGATCCTGAAAACCATCATTTTCCCTTTATTATTAAAAAGAAAAAAAGGATAAACTTGCTGCTTTTCTTTAAGAAAGAGGAGGCAATATATTTTTATGCTATAAATTGGTCCATGTTAACTTCATCATTGGTGCTGAAATAAAAATTTTACCTAAATGCATCTCTAAAAAGCTGATAGGGATAGGATAGCCGATAGGAAAGTCATAGGGAACAGCAAGAATGGGAACCAAGTTCTGACAAAGGCTTGTGTATGAATTTCATTAGAGCTTTATATAATGCCAAAACTCACTAAATTAAAAAAAAAAAAATGAAAGGCATGTAATTTCAGCACAGACCAACATTTTGAAATTTTGATCCACTCTGAAACCAGATTATCTGTCAGATACTAACAAGTACCCTAAAGTGATCCTGATAAATGGTATGTTTTGTATGGCTTTGCCATTTCTGTTCAAAGAACTTTCACACAGTTTTCACAAGTGAAATTTTATGCCATGTATATAAAGGGGAGGAAAATAAATGAAGTTTCTGAACACTGAAAAAGAATGTGAAGGATGGAAAAGAAAGTTTTCCATCAATGAAAGAGGAGTAAAGCATAGTGACCTACGTTATGCAATTATGTTACACATTTGCGGTGTCTACATCCTCAGTGTATACCAAATTTCTTCTTTTTAATTAAATGTGCACCTTTACTAGTTGTCACTAGCTGTTTCACACTTCACTCTTTGTTTGTATATGTCTACTGATATAATTGACCATTATTCCACTCAGAGAAAAGACAATTAGACAAATATCCTTCTTTCTTGTTTTAACCATGCCACCTCTTCTCTTCCTCTTGTCTATCTCTTGGTTACTATTTTGTTATCCTAACAAGCAATTTGTCTTTACTTTTCAAAGCCGTTAATGATCAATTTTTAGCCTCTGTACCATCTCCTATTTTGTACTAAATTGTTAGCTTCCTTGTGATTCTACTATAAATCCAGCCATCATTACTGAGTAAAAATTTTCATCCTGTGCTTTGGACTTTCATCTATGATGTTCCTTTATAGATGAGAAGATCTTGTAAACAGCCACCAAGCCACCTCATTATCTGTTGAATCTCAGGGGTTGGTGTGCTAAGGCCATGAGCTGTCACGTCAATTACCATTACCCAGCCTGTTCCACCTCTCACTAAACTCACACTGTCCATTTTGACAAACTTTAGCACGCAAGTCTGATGGATCAAGAACTTGCAGGGGCTAACAGGACTCAAACGTAGGAATGAAAATAGTCATTTTAAAATTCACTAGTCAGTAATTACCCAGTTAATACTGATGTTGCTAAATCATTGACCACTAGATTTCCACATTTAAGGTGTTCAATAACTAGCAGTGGCATTTGGCATTAAGGTGTGACAGCTGCTACTTTTTCATAGTTATGATTTTCATAAGGCTGAAAATACTATGCATACTATGGATACTATGGCAAACATCAAATGCTTTTAAAACACTATTCAAACACATTGACTTGGTATAGCTTATTTAAATAAGCTTAGTATAGCTTATTTAAAACTACCATTAGTTTTATATGTTTCTCTAATGATTACCCCTGGGCAACATGAGTACAAGAGACTTCTGCTTGATATCACACTCAAGTCAGCTTACACTCTTTGTAACGACAGTTTGAAGCTTCTGCACTGTGACAGGAAATGTAAGTCCAAGCTTTAGAACTGAAAATGAACAATTTGCCCTGGTTACATGCCAGGGCATTCACAGAAACTGAAAATGAACAATTTGCCCTGGTTACATGCCAGGGCATTCACAGAAAGGCTTAGCTACTTGCTGTTCACTAGCTTCTTGGTATCTCTGCTTGCCATTACAAAAAGCAGGTATATCTCACAGACAGTAGTTGAAATTTAACAGAAGCTGCATTTGAATCCATGAAAATGTCTCAATCTATATGTCTTGAAAGCAATCTCTCTTTCTCTCAGTACTTCAAAAGATATCAGCCATCACAAGAAAATAAAACCATTAGTACCTGAACAGGTCGATGTCATTTAGCCCTGTAATACTTAATCAGAAATGGATATGGGTAATCTTGAAGCAAAGTTAGGTCTTAACCTGTTTCTTTCACAGACAAACTTTTGGATTAAAAAGGAGCTTGTCCCTCCAGTTTGTTTGTGATTCTTGCTTTTGTTTATGAGGCTTGTCTGCCTTTACAAGAATTTAAAATCATATGTCTCCAAAATCTCAATACACTTGAGAAGAAATGTCAAAAAAAGCTGTTTTGACATTTCTGGAACACATAAATATTTTGATTTTTCAAAAACTAGTTGCAAATTCAATCCAAAATTATGATTAGCTTTTGTTGAAACTGCTGATTTTGCAGGTACAATTTGTTCAGTTCTACTTGGGATTCTCAAGTCATAACACATTTTATAAAATTTCTCTTATAAAGCTAGATGACATTCCCTTGTTATGTGGAACCACTTATTGTTGTTGTTAGCCTTATCATTAGGTTTTTATCTTAGTTGTCAAAATCTTCATAAAAATATCCTTCGGTTAAATGTCTCAAGAATTCACAGTCATTTGTAAATTGCAGAGATATATTCACCAATGAAGAATTTATAGTGTTTGTTATTTTTTTCTTTTCCTTTTTTATTTCTAGAATTATTTCATAAGTTTGCCTGGAACAGTATTTTTTTTCTTCCTTTCTTTTTTCCTTTTTAACATCTGTGTTTCAAGTTTTATTGTCTTCCGAGTCAGTCTAGAAAGTACCTATACAAGTACATAGTTTTTTATTCATTATGCATATGACTTAGGAAATCAATGCATCAACCAGATTGTTAAAATTTTGAGGATGTCTCTTTCCCCATTGGATTCAGGTGCCCATTGGGTGGGCATTTTTCCTAATAATGTCTCATCAAAGCTTTGGGCAGTTCTGCAGCTTTTGCTGTGGCGATGCATACCACTTTTTTTTTTTTTTTTTTTTTTTCCCTTTAATAGATTGCAATGAATACCAAAGAGTTAATTGTTTGTTTCACACTTTACCTAAGAATTCACCACACTTACATTGTCCTATATTATGGTTTGAGATTACATTAGGATAAGTAGCTCTATCTCCCAGAACCTGTTTGCATAAGAAGAGAAGACAAGCTATCTGATGGTACTAATCTTTATTTTAATCAAAACAGAAGATGGTGCGAGGAGAGGGAACAGCCAAAGACAATTTAAATTCTTTGTATTCACTTTAGGATCTTTGAAAACTTATAGCTCAAATGAGGAAGTTTAATTGGAATGAACGATGAACACATCACATGAAGCAATTGCATTACTGTTTTATGTTGCCATCATCTTAATCCTCAATACTATTAATCAGTTTCTTTAATTGAATCTGAGAAAGAAATGGTAATAAAATGCAGGACAGCTCTGTAATTTAGTGATAGAGCCCATAAAATGCTGCAGTTTAGTCTTCAAAAGTCAAGAAAGAATGACAATAGAATGATAGACTATGAGTGCTTTGAGACTGAAAATTATAAAGTAGGGATGGATATATAAATTGCCCAGCCACTTAGAAAAATCAAATAGAAATAATCAGAGTAACCCAGCAAGATGCACTCAGAAAGTACTCATTTCTCATTATGATACCTCTCTCAGTATTACTAGATTTTTTTAGCTCTGAACATATATGGAGTTGCTTTGTAGGAGGGAGTATAAATATATATATATTATAAATATATATACATATACACACTAATGCTAAATCAGAATTCATACTTCAGAAGCTCACTGTCTGCAGCCCAGATCATGCTGCAAACCTGATATCAAAATCATGATACCAGTGTATCTCATTAAAGGATATCTCTACTTTTATCTTTTGGATAAAAATAGAAACCTATGTGTGGAATCCCTAGGAAAGCTAGGTCTGTAGCCCCAGTCATAGGCCCTTTAAAAACTATGTGGGCTTTTTATTGCATCCAGTGTTTTTGGATCAGACCTTAGGCATTAGTATGCAAGTTCAATTGCAGTCATAGAAAACTAAAGACATAGAGTACTTATGGGGACACTGTCAGGTCAAGCAATGCCTTAGACAAGATTTTACAGAACTTGAAACTGAATTATTTCAATTGACTTCATTTATCAAATCTAATGGGGAAAAAAAAGTAATTATGTCTCTGCAAGACATTGCACTTCAAATTCGGGCAGTTACAGGCCATAATAACTAAATCTGAAGATGAAAATGTAGGCAAAATAGAATTGATCAAACATGTAAAGGAAAAAAAAATATAGAGTGATGCTTTTAAATGAAGAAAGACAGAAAAGAGCAAACAAGAAACACATTCAAGTTGTTTCTGAACAAACTTTTAGTTTTATTTGAGTAGCCTAATTTTTTTGTGACTTGTTCTTGAAAAAAAAAATAGAAAGTGTGATTGGTTAAGCAGGTAAGAAGGCAAATAATAATAATAATAATAATAATAATAATAATAATAATAATTGCGAGGCGACGGAGGAACAGACGGTCGACTCAATATGAGTGATAAGTCGTGTTCGTTTATTGCCTGAAATAGCCGCGCTTATAAGCCATAGCAAGAGAGCGTAAGTACACTTTTCGCGCAGTGATTGGCTACATTTTAAGCATGTTATACTCTCTCCATAGCAACTTGGCTTCCTTATATTGGTTCGCATATCAGAGCGGCTCCCCGAAAAGTTGGTTACTTGATAGCTCAAAGACAAAGGCCCATTAGCCAAAGACAAACTCTGTCCTAGTCCTGCTATCTACCTGAGCCAGAGTAGGCTAAATGCTTTGCTCGTGCAATTGTATTCCGTGCAATTGTATTCCCTGGCTGCATTCCTGCAGCCATTCCGCAACAGATCCCACGTTTTTCTTTTGCGCGAGCAAAGCTTCGCCCATTGCTTGGGACCAGAGTGTTCTTAGGCAGGACATTATGCAACTCAAACACAGAAAAATGACTCCTATCACTAACAGTAAGAACACAAAACTTTCGACTAAACTGGCTACCCACCCCTCAAGTCCAAGCCAGTCCGTAAGACTCTGCAGTCCCAAGAAATAATAATAATACAGGTGCAGTAAAGTACAATAAAGCTATTAAAAACTACAATAAAATCAAATCAAAACTTGTCTTCCAAACAGTTTGTCCTGGTTTCAAAGGCTGCAAGTTTGTGTTTGTTGGATCATCACAAAATGTGTGTCTTTTTCCTGGCAACTGAAGCTTAGTGGTATGTCCGTCTGGTCTGTTGTTATCCGTCACTACCATTTTAAATTTAATGGCACTGTTCATCTAATTGGTCATTTTGTTTATGAGAACATCTGGGAACAGCAGAAAAAATGACCATGATGTCCACACATAGTTGTAAATGGCATTATATTCCTGCTGTCATACAAAAACACCTCCTCATTTTTATTAAACACTTAGCTCTATTATGTTTTCCACATCAATAAAAAAAAAGAGCTTATGTAATGGTATTTTTTTCCTTTTTCCAGCTGTGTGGCAAACAGAATGTTTAATTTTAATGTGAATTTCTCTCCCTAGTTTACTACCAGGTTATCTAAAGAGACCTCAGAATTAAATGTGCAGAAAGGTCCGTAGATGTGGATGTCCTCAACTTCTTCCACTAGAATGAAGGCCAAATGACGACCTACACAAACCGGGATCGTGCTACCATATGTTGTCTTTTTCTTAAATATTGAGCTTCTGGATTTCATGCAACCACCTGGGCTACTTAGGGAACTTTAATTTCTCAAGACCTGGGCAGGCTGCCTACCTTTTCATGCACTTAATAAAACCAGACAGAAAGAACTACAGACTTAAAAGAATGAAGAAAAAAATGCTTATGGAAAAGGTAACAGAAGGTTGTTATTCTAAAGAGGGGTTCACATTTGTTTCTAATATGAACCTTGAGTATAGCATGGAAAATTGAAATGGTATTTTTCTTCTATGGCTGTACCATCAGAAAAATGAATGGAAAGGGTGAATCAGGATTGTAAAGAATATCCGGCATACAACAGCATTTCAATATGAGTAATTTCCAAGCCATTACCTCACTCTATTTGGTCACATTTTTGTGGGGGTAAAATAATTGCCTCAGCAAATTTGGTATTCCTTGTTTGCCTCAAAGAGATGCATTTTTTAAATTATAATGTTTTTCATCCCAGCATTACAGGTAATGCTACTGTTATTTTATACATTGTCTGGTTTTAAGTGGTAGTCAGAAGTTGGGGTAATCAGTAATGACAGGAAATAAGGGGAGAATGTGACTTCTTTAGCTCTGGAGGAAATAGAACTCTAAAATGAGTCCTCCAGTGCGTTTAAAAGAATTTTTGAGTTGGCTCATTTCTGTTTCTTTAATTTTGCTCAGATTTGCTGGAGCAAAACCCAAGAAAATGCAGTTTTTAACATACACTGGATACACAACAACAGTTAAACCAATTCTTGTCAGATATAATGACAAAACAACTTTCACTAGCTCAGTGAAGGCATTTCCTTTCTCTTGCAGTTTCTACTACTTCAGGGATGCTACCCATGAGAAATGGTTAATGTCTTGCTCATTAGCTTCATGATACATCCCTGAAATGTGCAACCAACTTTCTGCATCTTTAAATTTGTCCCCAAACACATACGTAAACTTGGCATTTGCTTCCCAAGCGTTCCTTGGAAATACTTCTTGTTTAATTATTTAGTAAATCTGTGAGGAGTAATGAGAATAAGGCCTAAACTTCACAGGCAAAAAGATATAACTGGGAAATAAGGCAGAAGAGTAAGGATTGTTTTAGCAAGCAAAGTGGTTGGACAGCAATTCAAACATCTTATGTCCAAAGAGGCCATTTCCAAATACCATAACACTTAATAGAAATGGAATGTGTATATTTGTCATATATTTTGTCATATATATTTTTCCCTTCATCTACTGCTGTATATGATTAATATAATTTTTTATTATTTTGATGCCCACAAGGGAATTTCAAGGTGTAATTCTTAAATTCAGCTTGATACAGTATTCTAGTAAAAGAGAGACTAGACATTATCTTGTATATTCTAACTATTGAACTGTGACAAGATGCAGAGTCTTATGAAGACAAAGGAGAAGTCTTTAGTACAAAGGAAAACTTCCACGACCAAATTCACTTAGTCAAGTCTTCTGAACAAGGGCCAAAGGACATAGGAAGTAATAGGAGTAAGGTGGGTCATCATAGAATCATAGAATCATTATGACTGGAAAAGACATTCAAGATCATAGAGTCAAACTGTAAGCCCTTCAACACCATGCCTGTTAAAAGAGGTCCCTAAGTGCCTCATCTGCCCATTTCTTGAACGCTGTTAGAGACACCGTTTGCTTAGGTAGCCTGTTCCAATCATAGAATCACAGAATGCTTAAGGTTGGAAAGGACCTCTAGAGATCATCTAGTCCAACCCCCCTGCTTCAGCAGGGACAC
>JAWLRI010000164.1:337339-348622 GCA_034781795.1 Crypturellus tataupa
GTGCAGTCTCACCGGGACTGAGGAGAGGGCAGGATCCCCTCCCTTGACCTACTGGCAATGCTCCTCCTGATGCAGCCAGGATCCCACTGGCTTTCCTAGCCACAAGGGCACATTGCTGACCCATGGTTAACTTGGACTCCCCAATCCCTCTCTACAGAGCTGCTTTCTAGCAGGTCAACCCCTAGTCTGTACTGGTGCCTGGGGTTATTCCTCCCCAGGTGCAGGACCCTGAACTTGTTCTTGTTGACCCTCATGAGCTTCCTCTCTGCCCAGCTCTCCAACCTGTCCAGGTCCATCTGAATGGCAGCACAACCCTCTGGAGTGTCAGCCACTCTACCCCGTTTAGTATCATCTGCAAACTTACTTAGAGTGCATTCTGTCTGATCATCCAAGTAATTGATGAATAACTCAAACAGCACTGGGTTGAGTACTGACACCTGGCGGACACCACTGGCCACAGGCCTCCAACTAGCCTTGGCACCATTTATTACAACTCTCTGAGCTCTGCCATCCAGTCAGGTCTCAATCCACCTAACTGTCTACTCACCTAACCCACACTTCCTGGACTTCCCCAGGAGAATGTTACAGGAGACAGTGTCAAAAGCCTTGCTAAAGTCAAGATAGACAACATCCACTGCTCTCCCCTCATCCAGCCAGTCGGTCATCCCATTGTAGGCTATCAGTTTGGTCAAACACGACCTCCCCTTGGTAAATCCATTCTGTTGACTCCTGATCACCTTATTTTCCTTCATATGCCTAGACATGGTCTCAAGGATGAGTTGCTCCATCACCTTTCCAGGGACAGAGGTGAGACTGACTGGCCTGTAGTTTCCCAGCTCCTCCTTCTTGCCCTTTTTGAAGACTAGAGTGAAGTAGATTTTCTTCCAGTCCTCTGGCACTATGCTTTCCATGTAGAATTTTTTCCTAGAAACTTTTCCTAAAAATCTAACCTCCGCCTTCCTTCCTTGTACCAGATTGTCAAGAAATGTCAATGGTGATGTATCAAAAAACTATCAAGAATTGAAGATGATCATTACAGAACCATTAATAATCTACAAAATTGTTTGCCTTCAAAGGTAGCCTTATTCACAATCTGAATGGAAACTAAAAGCATAAGAAAAAAAGGTTCATAAGGAGAAATAAACCTTAAAAAAAAAGAGCTGACATAGCTGGAAAAAATGTACAAATTTTCTGGTCAAGAGCCCCTTCACTAAGGCTCTGATTATTGAAACTTGTCCACCTTTTCTAACTCTATAAGCTTGTCCATCAAAAAATATTACATATTACCTTTCTGCAAATCTTATCTCTCCTCTCCTTAAACCATCACAACTGCAATAACACTACTATTTGGTATATATGGACATATGGCTATAACTTGTCCATAATAGGTAAAACATCATTAAAAAAAAAAAGGAAACAAAGAAATCAGTTTCCATTAATGATAGTGAAAGACAGGCCATTTTTTTCATACTTTAATATTAGTGAAAGACAGGCCAAGTTTTTTCATACTTGAGCAGAATAGAGAACAAGATTTTCCCCTCTCATAAAATGGAACTGGAAATTTACTTGTAACAGTGTTAGGTAACAGTCATGACAGCTTAGTAAGCCATTTTACTGAATATTGTTAAACTTCACCTCTATTTCTATTCTTGATCCAGCTAAAAACATACAGTGAATTTTCAAATAAATCTGTTTTTCAAGCTATCTTATTAGGTAGTTTTGAAGGATAACAGTTTTTAGCTTTCCTGTGAGTAGTTCTTTGAACTACTTTTGAATATATGTTATCTGTTAACTGCCCTTTATCCATTTCTTATCTTAATAAATATAAAGGTCTTACTTTTTTGAGGATCATTTTCAGCTTTTCTTCCGCCATTTAAGCAGGCACAGTAATTTTGTACATATCAGCTATTTATTATGCTGCCGACCTAACACAGCCCTGCATATTTAATAACCTTATATTTCTCTCTTTAAGAATGAAGCAACCAGAGAAAGCATGTTCCCAGTTGCATTCCAGGGAAAATATAGTGAAATTGTGGAATGGAAACAAAGTATTAGCAAAACTATGCATATAATCATGCGGATGGTTTCTTTGTAAATTTTAATTTGAATTATATTTGAGAAAATATTTGAGTTTATAGCTACCTCTTCTCTTTTTCCTAACAGCTTATTTAAAGCCTGCTCGACTTTTTTAAGGGTAGTTCCTGAGCCCTGGACAAGCTCATGGTCTAGGAGAAAAGGAGGGTAAGCAACTGCCTTACAGGGAAGCATTTGGCTTTGTTCTTTTGGGGAATATTTATACTGTCTCTACCTTGGCTTCTAATTAAGGTAATCAATAATGTTTAGGTAGAGTAAATGCAGAAAGATGGGGACTCTTCCTTCCACTCTTTCAGCTAAAATCCTAATTCTCATGTTCTGAAATATGTTATGAAGAGTTACCTTACTCTTATCTCTATTCACTACATAAGAAACCTAGCTTCCAGTTCAACACTAAAAAATAAATGCTGAAAATAAGAAATATAAACAGTTCCCTCAACACCTTCACAGTGAAAACTGTATAGACAATCCTTACCATGCTAGATAATTATGGACAATTCCTTACACGCTTCCATACACCAGAAAAATAGATGATGAAGCATCATGTGCTGGTTGGCAAGGTAACTAACATGAAGCACAATCATACAGGAGAGCAAACCATGCATTTTAACACATGTTAGCAAGCTGAGATAAGCCCCAGGGAACATTCTTTTGTCAACTTGCTAACTTGTTGCTAGCTTCTGTGATTTTTCTTTATCAGGTTTATAGCTTTTGTTAATTCCTATTTTTTTTTCTTGTTAGATACATATCTTCTTCTTAGTTATAACATTATGCAGGGAATTCTTTGTCCACCATAATGCAAGCTGAGTTATTATTGACAGTAGCAGGGTAATATACAATAATCACATTTGTCACAAGCATGTAAATCTTGTGGGATAGTATCTGTGGATAAGCAAAATTGCAGTGTGGATAATCAAGACTGAATCTGAGTTCAGTTTTCCTCAAATAGTTTGTATGGTCTGTTGCATTTGTACTTTTTCTAGTGAAAGCTATTCACCAGAAATATTGATGGATAATTAATAAAAAAGAGGTGTAATCACATTAAAAATACATACATATATTTTAAACTTATGAAGAGGGTAGATTTTAAATAGCTATCTAGTAGTAACTGAGGTTCTTCTCTCCCCTGCCTCCCACCTATAACTTTGCATGTGAGTAAAGTTGGCAAGATTTATCTTTAAAACAGTAATAGACAACAACAAATAGGACTAACTCTCATGCTGTTAAAGTAAATGCTAATTTGGCCTTTCGGGGCAGTGAGCAAAAGATCATATTCATCTTTTAGTTTTCAACAAAGATTTTTTTTCATATTCACAAGGGTTTACAATCATTAGACATAGTCTCCCAACTTGCTCTGGTCTGTCCTTTCAAAAACTCACCTCAGTGAGCATTAATTGAGCACTGAGTAATTACGAAATATTACACATAAAGGAATTGGAAATGAAAAGAAGGGTGGCTATTTTCCAAGATTATAGAAAAAGTTAAGATAGAAGTAAAGATGCAAAGAAATTTGGAAACAAGTTATCTGACGCTCTGACTGCATCATTTCTTCCTGACATCCTGAGAGGACAATAACTCCCCATCTTCCCCTTCAGAAACTCAGTGCCCCTTCAGAGAGGTTAAGATAGTTTTCAGTCCCCCTTTATTTCCACTTCCGTCTCTTAGGACTCATCAAAATGAGAAATGAAAAATATATAGCTGGGGGATCCTTAGGATTTAGCTCTCATTGGAGTATTTTAACATTAAAGGTTTTAATATTTGGGACATAATTCTCCAGAAGATTTTCTTTTCTTTAAAAAAAATTTGTGTGTTTTTCTCAGATAGTCTGCATTAATTCTTCTAACGGCAGCATTAGAGGAGAGAATAATATCTGCTGTGTACATTCAGGAGAGACAACTGTTATGGCTTTTGTGCGCCTTACTTCAATATACTCCTGTCAATCCCCTTCATGTATTTCCATGTATCTACCTGCACCGCAGCAGATACAGGTTGTAGCAGATGTAGACAGCTTTGTACTGTGCACAGAGTATTTTCTTCCTTTTGGTAAGTGCACAGTAGCTATAGCAAATGCCTGGGATGATGTAGATGGAAATAGCTCTCAGCCATACAAGCTTGTCCAAGAATCTATGGGGGCTTATTGCTGTCATGTTTAGAGTGTATTAGCAGGGGTGAGTCATTCTGGAACACGTGTGCATCCTCGCCTTCTTGTCCATTCAATTCAGACTTCACTTTATGGATTTTATGTTTTCTATTCATGAACTCATCATTTGCTACAAAAATCTCCCTTCTACATATCCTTTCAACAATTATATATATTTTTTGTCCTTCTGCTGAGCTTCCTTAATAATAAATATATTATTTTGGTTTGTGTCCTAGCATAGCAAAAGATTAACAAGACTAATATAGAACACACAAACTTCATTAGTAAAATCTTCCAAAATTTTTAAAGGCCTTCCCAACTAGAAAGAGAACAGATCAAAGGGATGGACATTTACTGGGAAAAATAGATCTGATAGGAGTGTATCAAATAGAAGGGAACCTAAAATAGAGAGGAGGTTTATGTATTATGGTTTTAGAGCTATGGTGACCAAAAGTGAAGAGAATTTTCTAAGATCCTATATGCACATGGAGTCCACATTGCTGCTGAATCTCAAGGTTGTTGGTTTCTGTCTATTAGCATTTAAATAGAACCATATGTTGCACACATAAAAGTGTGGCCAGTAACACTGTATATATACTTCTGTAAGGTCTGAAAATGTAGGGTATTGAAGAACTTCAAAAATATTAATAATTTTATATCAACATACTATAGTATGTAAATACTATTATCTACCTTTTACAGAGTGGAGAAGTGAGGCACAAAAACAAACTATGATTTTAAACTGACATGTTTAAAATCATAGGGCAACAATCTGTTGTTTAGAAGCAAGAGTAAAACCAGATGTCCTGCTTCTAGTGGGTCAATCAAACAGTCTTTTTACTGCATGCCTTTTTCTCATGAAAGCTGTTGTGTTTATGGTTAGAGTAAGGCATAGATTTGAAACAAGTATTTTAGTAAAATAGTAAAGGAAAGCAAATGCAAATATAGACTTTTTTTAATGAAATGTTGTCCTCACAAGAATCTTTTAGAAGATTTGTCTGACTTTTGGTATACATATAGGTGCATATACATATGTGTGTATCTATACCTGCATACATAGAGAGATGTTATATACTGCCCTTCATTTTGTTATACAAAGAAACTTACAATGATTTTTTTGTCTATTAAGGATACAGAGCTTTTATTCAGAGTAACATTATATTAAGAGATGCTTAACAAGGATTTTGAGGAAAAAGACAAAAGTAACTGCTTAACAAAAAATGAGATGGAGAGTCTGAAGTCAGAATTTAATGAACTGGCTGAACGATGACACAAAATTACAATTTCCATTGGAATCATGAAGACATGAGAGCATGCCAAGCATACATCAGTCGTTTACTGGAAGAAGAATAAAAATCTCTTAAACTAAGATCTGAGTTGGGATGTAAAGCTGGCTGCTAACAAACATCTCCTATACCAAATCATGTCTAAGTTTAAGTGAAATGAGCTGACAATTTACATGCAAACTTTCTGACTATGGCCTTCATCATAAACTAAATTTATAATTTGTGTTTCTCGGTCCCAACGTAAAGCAGGAAGTTCAAGTAGTAAAGGTGTGTTGTCTTTGTGCAACTATTGCATCCAGAATTATTTAAATTTAGAAAAATAAAAATAGAAGCAATATAATAAGAATGCTTTAGTATAGGTGGAAACTGATCTCTGACCAGTTTCTTTGTCTCTTTTGGATAGGACCAAAAATTTTGCCCTCGCAAATGACCTTTCCTGTAAGAAAAATAATGACCAGAAAATAATGGCCATGATCCATCAACTGTTTATGTTCTATGTGAATGTTTCTCCCCACGTGTTTCGTGTACATATATTCCCAGAAGTGGGTTGCAAGTTTTCACTAATTTGAGGTGAAGTCTTCACCTCTTTTCTGGTTAATGTTCATGCCTGATTCCTAGATGAATCTATCTCAAGAATGAACTCTCAGCAAAGGCCATAGCAGAAATAAAGCCTCTCTGCTAAGCACAGTTCTCTGGCTGATCAAAACTGACAAGATAATGTTGTAAAAGGTGACACATTATGTTGGACCATTTCCCACCTCCTTCTATTACAGGAACGTCTAACAAATCCTGTTTGTTATAGTTGGCATTTCAAGGTAAGAGCTCCTCCTGCTGACCTCTGCCATAACAATATCATTTGGTGATCAGGGACTTAATTAAATACCATGTTTTACGAGACAGCAGAGGGTCAGACAAAAAAGTTCAAAGTCAAGGGAGTGGCATATGAAGATTATAATTGGAAGGAATGGAATAATGACTTGAAAGGAACATAAAAGAATGAGCACTGTACTGAAGAGATATTCCCCATACTGAAGTGTATTAATTTCCCAAAGCACTCTGGAATCCCTAAGCTGAAACAATTAAAGAACATATGCCTGGAAAATATTTGCTGCTTTGGGAGAATTAGTATTTTTTTCTGATTAATGACTGGGAAATTCATCTAAATATCATATCAATTTAGACCTTCATTTTTAAGGCTTGCTCTTGTGCCATCATTTAGAGAAGTATTGAGGAACTAAAGTAGAAATTTCCTCTGATTTTCTGTTTTGCAATCTAAACAGCCATATATGATTAGGTGACGAGCACTTTGATAATGCATTATTGCAGCTACATAAGCTGGGCCATAAACAATGGCCAGCCATTTAGACATTTAGAAGTGCCAAAACAGCACTATTTCACCTTATTCCTCCTCTACATTTTTAGAGATTTCTTGTCACTTTAATTTAGTGGGGCATTTGGAAATACAGTAATATTTTTTGTTTAAAATGACTATAGCTAAAACAAAAAAAAAGTGATATTGTCATCTCTTTCAGATTTAGCTTAAACTTCAAGCAGATACTTTTTTTTTTTCTCTTTCTTTTTTTTCCTTCTTCTGACAAGCCCTTGAGAATAAGTCACTAAGTTATGATGACAAGAACCATTCTGAAGTACTTTAACGGTGGTTCACCCAAGGGGAAAAAGAAAGATTTGGGCCTTACATCTCTCACTGGTACTTCAATTCACATCCAACCTAGTGGAAACTGGTAAATGTAGGTTATTATTGTCTGGAATGTTGGCCAAATTCTCTACAGACAAGTGTGGTATTATTAGGAGGATATGAGATTAGGAGCTGGAAGTGATTCTATGAATACCTGCTCTTTGAAGAGGTGAAAGGGTTGCCCTTTTTTATGTTGTGTTTTTTCATCTTTTCTTTTTAAATAATTTTACAGATGGACAACATAATTATTGCCCTGACAATATTGCACTCAGAAAAGCCAACTGACAAAATGCAGAAAGATCACAATGTTCCAGTTTGAAAAAATCTAATTTACTTGTTTGAATAAATAAATAAGACAGATGAATGTTGGCAGCTTAACATCTTGGCAAAAGAATAATAAGAGGATCACCTGAGAAGAGGTAAAGGTAATAGTTACTGTGTCTTTGTATTTTATCTCTTCATGCGTCTAGGTAAATCAGAGTTTTCCTCTATTTTTTGCTTCTACTCTTCTATTCAGCATTGATTTGGGCCTGTGTGCATGGAGCCTGAAGGACACTTGCTGCAGGAGTAAGATTAAGCAAAACGATTGAAGGAAACATTTCTTGGCTTAGTATGACTTGGCTGCTTGTAAGTAGTTTTCCAAAAAAACCTTGGAAATGATACAGCAGTAGCAGCTCCTGTTAAGCTGTCTTCTAGCTTTTCTGATGGAGTACTGACAATGTAAATGAGCTTTTTCCGAAGGTGATACGCCTTTCTAATCTAGGTCATCAGGCGCATGTAATCTAGCTGGCAGTAACATTGCATATCTTGATAACAGTCTAGGCAGCTTGATAAATTCCACTTGAAACTATGCATGCAACTAAGTTTACGAAACAGTGTAATGCATCTCTATTTGCTGTGATCAAATAGCCCCAGAAGATCTTGCTGCTGTTAGCCAAACTGCTGAAGAAGCCTGGTAGACAGTGCTTGTGGTGGCCTTGAGATAGCTACTCCCCTGCCCAGCCACAGTAGAGTTAATAGGCTGGCTGGGCTGTGTATGGAAATGAGTAAAGTGGAATGTCAAAATAAATCAGAGCACACCAAAGTTATCTGTGCCAGGATGAGGCCTGATCTGTCCTGTAGCTGCAACAGGGCTCTCTGCAAACAATTAAAGGAAACTCCAGGATGCCTGTGTGCTGATCCCTTAAATAACACAGTTTCAGGAGACAGAAGCTAGCACAAAAACTTTCTTGTGACTCTCCAGCCCTTCAAATGATGCCACCACTGAATCCAGGCCAAACTAATGAACGTAGACTGGGTGTGCACTGGAAACGTGCATATTATGTCAGCCAGCCTGAGTCCGGTTTGAGCTTGGTCCAAAAAGGATGTCTGTTTTCATTCTCTGTATCAGACCACAATAGACAGTGTAAGAGAAGAAAAGCTAAATGAGCAACTGAATCTAAAATTCAAAGCTGTCCAGCTACTTCTGTTATGCACCACAATGAACATTATATCCTAAGAGTCTGGAAAAGTTTGGATTCACAGTTGTCCATTAATATCTGGACTACACTACCTTGTGATTTCTTCAGATGGTGGCAATATTTCCTGGAGAATAGAGGAAGTCCATGTAGTATTTTCCACAAGTCTTTTCCAGTTTAGAGAAAATCTTAAAATGAAAAATCTTGCTCCTTTCTGTCATGCAGAAATTTTAGCTAGCATTCTTGCTTTCAACTACCACGTTGTGATTTGAATATAATAATTGGACTAAAAAGGTTCTTTTAAAGTGAATAGAATATATATTCTGTAGAAAACAGATGATTTTTGCCAAATAGGTAGCAGAAATTTCTTCAAGTCCCCTGAGACAGTTCTGGCGGACATTTTCAAACAGAACAGACGAGCTGCCCAATATCCCTTTAAAGAAGCCAGATTTGTTCCTGTGGACCCCTCAGAAAGCTGTGAGGAAAGAAAGCCTTCTGGAGGTAGAAAGTCAGGGAAGCAAAACAAGTTTGGTTTTAGTATTTCAGGGACAGAAACATTTTCCAGCATGCCCCATTTGCCATGTTTGCCCTTAAGATGAAGGTGACTTTCAAGATGCACTGCTGAGAGTCTCTGGACTGAAGTGTCTCTGTTCAGAGCAGCCTGGACAATCTCCTACACGCTGCTGGTTGGCAGAGCAGTGAATTGGTTTATTTTTCTATGCAGCTCCCTCTTTCTGCACTCTTTGCTCTGCTAGGCTCTAGCTCAGTCTGCACTTCTCTAAATGCTGCTCCAAAGCTGGCAGCCGGCACAGCAAGCATCCCCCTGGAACAGGCTTTAAGAGCCACGGCAATTACATCGTTATCTGGGCTCGCCTGAATCAGCTGCCCATGTGACTAGAAGCACTCTAGAGGGACCAGAGGAGCATGTGACCTATATTAGGAATCAAAGGTTTAAAGTACATTTCTAAGCAAAGGGGAATATTCTTGGCAGCGAAGTCTGTGGAAATGCAATTCTACTATTCCAGTCAGCCATGGCACAGGGATTTAGTCCAAGCTTTTATATTGTAGGTGTACAAAGCACACATTAAAGGTATGGGCTATATGTTCTCTGCAGTAGTTATGAAAAGCAGCCCCAGCTTTGAGCTTATTCAGACAAAAGCACCCTGTAGGCCATTAATAACTTGTAGTACATGTTAACTCCTACATCCAAGATATTCTTTCTGGAGCATGGCACCATTAATTTCTCCCATTTATGTCTTTCTCTGATCTCCACCTTTGTTTCAGCATCTGTAAGAAATCAGTCAATAAGTGGCTATCAATCAGAAAGCCCTTTAAAATAAGAAATAAAGTTCTAGCTGAATAACAGCTCTATAGTAGATTTGCTACATTCTGAGAGAAACAGATCCACTAAGCAATAGATCCCAGACTAAAAACTAGTCTGTTTGCTATATAACTAACTCCCTTCATCTGTTCTTTTTTTTTTGCATGAACAAATAAACTCAATTTATATGTATATATAGCATATATATATACTATATGTACTCCCTTCTATATATTCATGTAAATTTGCATATATAGTCCTTGCTGTACACTGGATGCTATGAAATGCCATTTCTGCTTGGAGAGGGAGCTGACTGCACAGTGAGTACGCAGGGACTGGCAGTGTTTCATAAAACCTGGCAAATACAGGTGCGATAACGATAAACAGAATGTCAACCTACAAAAGTTTTCTGATCAGACTTTTAATCTTATATGATTATACTGCAAATATTTGCTGTTCCTTAAAAGAATCTCTTGATGACTATTAACTTATTTTTGCATTTATTCATATATATTTATGTAGTGCTATACAAGTGGACAGCATTTGAAAAAAATCAATAATGCAAAGAAGTCTTATTAAATATTGTAAAAGAGAGAAGAAACACAAATAATATCTCTGTTACAGGAAAAAAAATTCTGTGAACAAAAAGATTTTTTAGAATTGTCTCTATTAGCACTATGCCTGTGCTCCCTCTTTCACAATAGTTTTCAGAGGGACTGAGCAAGTGACATCATGGTCTTTTTATGGACACTGATTCTGGACTGAAGTTCGTCATCCGTCAGCAAGTGCGAACATTTGCAGGGCAAGGACATGTCAGGACACCGGGGATACACTTGTATATACAGCCTTTTCCTGCTGTCTGTCTGCCTCCCTCTGAAACTCAATCCCACCCACATTTCACTTAAAACCAGCACTGGCATGAGAAAGAGAAGGGAGGAGTGTTAATAAGAGAATACAATGACTTAAATGTATAGATTGGGGTGGTCCATGTTTGTTCTGTGAAGTGGGTCTTTAGAGGAGCAGGAGAAAACAACAATAAAAGAGTGGGGTAGGGAAGGGAACTTCTGATTAAGAGGAATCAAGATACGATTTATAAAACAGTCCTGATTTCTCTACGATATTTAGTTATTTCATTTTACAACAATCGAGATGTTTTAAATATTTAGCTCATTCTTTATCTCCATACTGCTGTCTTTATGCATATGCATACACATGAATCACAGAATCATAGAATGCCTAAGGTTGGAAGGGACCTCTAGAGGTCATCTAGTCCAACCCCCCTGCACACG
>JAWLRI010000164.1:358106-436140 GCA_034781795.1 Crypturellus tataupa
AAAAAAATGTTTTGCCCCCCCCCCCCCCCCCCCCAAACATACACACACACATATATACGGATTATTCAATCAATATCTGAAACTATCATCAATGATCCCATCTGGAAAGCAGAAAGTACAAGGTGATTAATAATGATGGGCCCTATTGATTCTATTAACAAACAATTCCTCAAACAAATGTTCTTTGCTCTAAGGAGGCAAAATTCCCAGAGCACTGAGTGTCTAAGTATTTGCTGATTCATTATGGTAGAAGCAAGGTCACTGAATGCACTGGATATTTTCCCCCTGAGTAAGTAATATTAGAAAACATCTCAAGTCTTAGCCCCTCTAGGAGGTTTGCAATAATAAATGTCAAGTTTCTTGCATGACTTTGAACCTGCAAACATCTTCAACTACTTAATTCTGAGACATGAGCTTGAAATTAGCACATTATGGTATTAAACTGCAACACTATTTTCTACACTGAATATGTAATGTTAAATATCTACAACTATACTTAAACATGATTGTAATGATTAGGATTTGATACAGTCTCTGTAAATTAGAGTGCCTAATACATAAGCGACCAAACATAGAAATCCAGGGAGGACCATTTAAGCTGGTGTGATGATTCTTTCTTCTTCTTCTTCTTACCTATCTAACCACCTACACACTAAGGATCTGATCTAAGCTACCTGCTCTGAGTCTCTCTGTGCTCAGTACAGACAGATAGGCACATGAAGAGGGTGATTCATCACTCATAGGTTAGTCATGTCTTTAAGACAGAAAAGTCAGAGTGTGGAGGTGCCTACCTCTCTTCGGTGGCTATAGATAGAGTCTTGGTAAATAGCTTATACTTTAGATGGCTAAATTTAGGAAAATTAATCCCACAACTAATGACTACGAATGACTCCTTAGTAAATATCAATCAGTTATAAGGCTTTTTTTTCCTGATAATACTTAACAGCAGACAAAAGTCTGCACTAGAAGTTGACTTTTTTATCTCTCTCTCTTCTCTTATGCCTTGGAAAAGGCATAAAATAAAAGGAATTTTCAGTAGGAGGTACCTATTGTGCTCATGCTTAATTTATAATAGCAAGATAGTTTATACTTCGTTTCTTTCTGTCCAAATGTCACTGCCTTTTAAATTAAACAAACCTATTTTAGATAATCAGTGAAAATAGTTGTTTTCTGGAACTCCTTAATCCAATGGGCTTTAATATTTCCAAAGTACTTTTTTTTTTAATAGCTCCTGAAAATATCTTTGGGAAATTCTCTTCAAAGTAATAATCAGTGATACCTTGCCAAGTGAAATACACTATTTAACAAAGTAAAAACAAGGCTTAAGCACACAGCCTTAATTTAAATCTGAAATCATGCCTCCACACAGTATGACTGGAATTTTTAGTTATGTAGGAACTTCGTTTGCTATATATCCCTGTAGCAAAAGTAATGTCCCAGTACAAAACTCTATAACTTTGAGACTAACTGGTTTATTATTCTTTGTGCTGTGGAAATGTGAGCTACTAAGCATGAACCTTCATTCTATCTCTGTAGTAATAAAATATCACCACATTGATGATTCACTAAAAAAGGAATCATCAGACTTATTCCTATCTCGACTTGCCAGTAGTAGCAAATTTGGCAACTAGAGGAGTGCATTTGAAAGAGGGAATAGAAGACATTTCAGTTGTTGTTCAACTCCAGATGAATACTTTTAATTCTCAGGATAAACGGAGAAAACCGACTGATGAGTTGCAATGCTGCCCGTGCAGAGTTCCACTCTGTGGGATTCTGCGCTCCTGTTACAACACATGTTCCTTAAAAAAAAATGCCTATTCTGAGAAGAGGACCTGCTTACAATACTTAGAGCTGGATGCATATCCATACTTTTCCAAAGAGGCCTTGGCTTGTGACTTGAGATCATGTTCCACCTCTGTTAAGAACACAAACCAGAAGACACTTTTAAAAGTCCCCAGACAGCACAGGTCTCCTAACCAAAAGTCAGGCACGTGGCTGCAACCGGCAGGTCTAATGAACAAGATTAGTACCTGTTTTATGAATTAAAATTTGAAGGAAAAAAATAGTGTTTCATTTTCTCGGTAACCTCAAACTAATTATTACCAGCAGGTTCAGCTGGCAAATTTCAGTATTTTCACCCTTTCATTTCTAACTGAAAGACTTCAGCTCATTTATTTTCCTTCTCCCCTAAAATGCTGTTGTACTTCCACGCCAGCTAGTTCTACTATTTTCTTTTTTCCTCTCTTTTATGAGGTTTGATTTACCAGTAAAACAAATATGCAATGTATGAATTGCTATAAAAGCTCACGCTTGTGCATTTGTTTCCCCCATTGTTAGCAATCCAGAGTAGCCACATGTTCACAGCATGTACTGTCTGGCAGGAGCACCCGTTACCTAATGTCCTACCACTGCCCTCCCTCACAATACCGGCAGGCTCAGACCACTCACATGCATTTATATTCCTTAATTGTGTGATGGCATTTTCAGAAAGCCTTTCCATTGAGAAATGAGTGATCACAGGAGACTTCGGCAGACACTAGAGAGATGGATGGTTGGCAGGGGGAATAGGTCAAAGAGTGTTGTTGTAAGACTGTAATGAATGTGAAGATGTCATTATTATTAACTGTTATTTAGCCATTCTGCTAATCTGTTTTTTTTCCTTCAAGAATGCTAAAAAGCGCTTGCTCCCAAAGGTGCAACACAGTTCTGTTTGTCTGCTTGAATGACATTCAAATGTCAGTAGCTTCCAGGATCACTGACTTGGTGAGGCAATAAAGACCAGCCTGCACAACACAGACACATATCACTCGGTTTTTGGCAGTTATAACTATCAAGAGAAGGAAAAAAAGAACACATTTCAGAATTCAATAATCCCAATAAAGTAAAAAAAGGATTACTTCCTTAGCACTTCTGGGAGAAAATGGTCCCTAGCGTTCCATTTAATTTTCCCACCACCTCTGCCCCTTTCAATGGGGAGCTCTCCGGGAGAACTGGTACAATCAATACTACCGCAGGGACAGCTATCAGTCCTTTTTCTAGCAAGACTCTTTCTGTGTTGTCACCACACAGTTTTACATCTGAATACCTTAAAGTGGGGCATTCTTAGATTTGTAATTTCAGGGAAAGATGCCAGACATATTTTCCTGTTCATTTCACCTTTAGTTTTAACAGCACATACAAATAAATGCGAGACTGGTAACCATTCAGTGCTATAGATTCAGTGTTCTTAGTATGCATAGATTCTTTCTGTTTGACACAAGGTTTCAAGTGTCTGACACAGAATTGCTTCACACAGTGATTTGTGTGGCATGGAGAAATGATTTTTGCTTAAGGTGGAAACAAAAGAAGAGGGGATCAAGGACATACCCTCCAGGTTGGATTGTTAACTTCTTTTATGTTGTAAATTAAGAACAGTCTTGAACAAAGCAACCATACATGAGTGAGAGTGATCTATAAATGCACTACTTGAGTAAAACAATTAGAAAGCAGGGAATTAGCTGATATTTCAAGAATCCCCATCATATTTTGCTTATTGCTTGCCATTTGCCAATGGATACCTAATCTGTCCATAAACTTCCTCCTTTTTTTCTTGGCAGCCCTTTGTGCTTTGATAAACAGGGTAAAATTGGACTTGAACAGATTCTTTTCAATCCTCTCAGCCATTCTTGCCCCACACCTTAATCCTCTCCCATGCACACTAATTCTATGTTCCTAAGAAGAAAGGAAGCAAGGAAACAGCTAATACCCACTACTATGTCTCCAACCAGCACCATCTAACCTTTGGTTCATCTCTCATTCTTTGTGTATGTTCCTAGCTATGCTTCCCTGGTTGGTATACAAAAATAGGAAACCTGTGGCCAGATTCTGCCCTAATTTAGGTTATCATAAATCAAAATGAACTGATTTGAGAGGAATGAGTTTAGCCTGAAATGGCACAACTACAGTCAGAATATTTGACTGGAGAAACAAATCTTTCATAAGCAGCAGGAAAGAATTTCTTGAAAAGAAGAAAGAAAAAGGAAAACAACAGCAACAAAACTCACACTTAAATGAACAATTATTTATGTCTTAATCTAGTTTATGATATTATCTTAAGATACAAAGCATTGTTTCATAAATTTTCTTTAGTTCATTTGAAGCCTTGAATATTTTTTATCTTGTACTTGTGTCTTCTTTGATCTCAGAAGGCAATTAGCTCGAGAAAACAGATTTTAGTTTTGTTTTTAGCATTAAAGAAAGACAATCTAAGCAAATTAAAAAAAAAAAAAAAAAAAAAAAAAAAAAGAGTGCAACTCTCATTATAGCTATGTGGCCAAAATCTAAAGTGCAGAAGTCCCCTCCAATAATGAAGCAGTCAATAAGGCACTGCAACATCATGATGGGACCTGTGATATATTTCCTGTAATTATTGACAGTGTTTCCCTCAAAATACTTTCCACAATATTCTTCTGTACTGATTTCCCTGCTTCAAAAACTTTTTCATACTTGGAAAGGAGAAAAAAAAAGAGCAACAAAGTAAAAAAAAAAAAATCCAAATTGCCAGTACTGATTTTGAGAGAGTGACAGTTCTTTCTGTAACCAAACAAATCTTTTTTTTCATATTAAAATCACTCTAATAATACCAAAAATCTCAGATTTATATTTCTTTTAGTGCTTCATCCTCCACAGACACCTAGAGAGGGGCTATCTGGGCTTTGAAGACTTTAGCATGGAAAAGAGAAGACAGATAATAGATGAGGAAGAACAATTCTTTCCGTTAGTTTCAGAAATTTGCATTATTTCTTTTTCCTTTAGGAAAAGTAAAGTATTGTGCAAATTGTAGGGAAAATAGTTGTTATCAAAAAATGCTTATAAAAACATTTAAATACTTTCTCATTGCAAGAACACATTTATCTAAGCTTCACTACAAAGTGAATTGATTCAAAACTCAGGTTTGCTTACTGTACATCAGTGCGGGCAAATACTGACCTGTAAGTTCAGCGTCTTTAAAATCAGGCAATGGACTTTATCCACTTCTACTATATAGTAACACAGCTTCATTTATGTCCAAAAAATGCATTTCTGCACTTTGCAATTTACCACTATATGACTGTATTATGGCAGCATTCTCCTCTCTGGGCAAAGCTACATGATTTGATCTCCAGCCTTGGACTCAAACAGCTTGAACTACTCTCTCTCACGCTCACATTTTATGTCACCTATGGCAAATTTCTGGACGGTTATCCAAGCCAGTTCCAAAACATTTGTCCAGTAAATAATAGACATGCACTGAAAAGCCTTAGAAATTGTTCTTACTGCTCAGCTTAATAGCATGCCTGTTCTCTCTGTCCATCCAACATGGCAGAAGTAGAACAAAACAAATCCATTAATTCTATCTAGCTATAGCACTGAGACAGACAGAACTTGGCTGGATATGAAGGTGATACTTTACTTGAAAATCATCTTTCAGGATTATCTGGTTGTTTCAAAGGATATCTGAAAATTCTATAGGCTTTTGACTCCAAACAGAGGTTACAATACAAATTGCTTTTGTGTTAACTGTCAAGTACTTGCTAAGACCCACATTGTCATATAAATATGAAAATGAAGATATGAAAGCATATGAAAACATATGAATTTATGAAAGTGAACAGAAGAACAAATCAAGGAAAATTTTGGATGAAAACTCTGAGCATCTTGGGTTGGGTCTATGTACCCATAGGGTTTGGGTTTAGGACCCAAATATACTTTCCAAGACCCTTTTCTATGCATTTTAATTTAATTTCTTGGATATATAAATATTTTATATTTATGGTCAGTGACTGGGTGGGATTGGGGGGAGGGTTGTTTACAAGTGCTTAAGTGTTTTATTGCAACTTCATACTTTGTTATTTCTGCTAAGATGCCAAGAGGCTCTAAGGTTTGGAAGACTATAAATTAGAATTTATGATGATGATGACGATGATTACTAAAAATATTGTGTTAAGCAACTTGGGTCACGAATATAACGTAAAGATTTGGTAGTAAGGAAATCAATCTTTTATATTGCTATCACTAGAATGTAACAAATATGCACAACCCATTTCATGTCCAGGAACAATAATAATACTTTGCACTTAAATGGCTTTTGCTATCTGATGATCTGAAAGCACATTATTACTTACTTATTAGATTAAATAACTTATGCAAGGTCTTCAAGTTACTGTCAGGATCAAGAGTAGAACCTATACCTAATGTTTTTGCTTAATCCACTAAAATAAATCAAGAGAAGCATTACAAAAAAAAATTATTATGTTTATTTCAAAAGCTATGTGGTTTATTTACTTTTTAAACAGTAAACTAATATGCCCTTTTTCCATCTTGGAAAAAACAGCAAGAAACCTTGAAAATTCAAAAAATGTAAAGAATATAATTATGAATAATTGCAAGAGAGACTGAAGTGCTTTTTGGAAGGAGATAGTGTATATTTTGTCAAATGAATAAAAAAATTGGCTGAGTTTTCTCATTAAGTTTACCTAACATATGTAATTATTATGATTGGTAACACATGGTATTCACAAATCAATTCAGTCTTGAAAATATGTTTTTCTAGTGGGTGGCTGTTTTTTTGTGCATGTGTGAAGGATTTTATTCTTAACTGTACTCAAAAGTCTGTCTATGATACAGCTGGGTTTTCCCCATTGTTCTCAGGAACCATATCCACAGCTCATGAAATTTTGTATTGCTCTGTTGATTTTACTAGAGACAGGCCAAATTACCCCAGCAAGGCATCCGAACCCTTCTAGTGAAAGAAAGCCACTGTAATTGCAAATTTGTATCCTCAAAATTCAGGAAAATCTCCTAATAATTTTGTTTCAAGAAGAAACTTTAAATATACCTTAATGAAGACTTTCTTATATGAGAAAGACATGCTGTAATAAAACTGTCTGATGATTTAACCTGTAACATCAGTTCAGGAATGATTAGCATTACATTACCTTTTATTAAGAAATAAAAATGTTATATTGGCTTAACTTAGTAAAGTTATATAGATAGGTGGATAGGCCAAAACTCTTGGATAGGCCAGAAGCTTATTCCAAGTTGAACACACTTAAATAACTGTAATTTATTTCTGGATTCATTCAAGACAAATGTAGTTTTGCACTGATACTGTAGGAACACAAATTTATCACTGCAGAACAGAGTTAGATAGCTGACAATTAGAATGATAGTCACATAGTTCAAATCATCTAGTTCAAGTCAAATTCATTTTAACTTATCAAGGACACTCAAAGGCACAGCATGGGCAAGAACACTGAAGTTTTCAATCTATCCCTGAAGGACTGCTGCTTTTGCTAGTAGGATCATTTATATAAGATAAATATTATTATGAACATATTAATGCAAGTCAAAATCACAAACATGTATATGTAGGAAGACTGATCTGATAGTGTTAAATACACTCTGAATACACCTAACATACTGGGTCCTGTGCATTTAGGCAAGAGAATGAGGCAGGTATGGTTGTGAAAAGTCTCCAGTCTGGTTAGGCTGCAGACTGGAGTGAGCTAGTCTAGATTGAACAAGCCCCTGTCCCTCAGGCTTTCCTCACACTGCAAGTGCTCCAGCCCTGATCATCCTGGTGTTCCTCCTAAAGCTTATCAATGACTTCTTGTGGTCTAACAAAGAGATAGATAATCTAACAAGAAAGTATATAATCACTTCCCTCAATGTACTGGCTATGCTCTTGGTCCAGCATGTTGTTGACTATCTTTGCTGCTAGGGCACACTGGTAGCTCACATTCAGCTCACTATCTCCCAAAAGGACCTACCAATAATTTTTCAGTAGAGTCTCTTCCTCCAGTTGGTCTGGGTTGCTCTGGATAGCAGCCCTGCCCTTGTACATACAGTAGTTGACATACAGTAGTTGTAGTAAGAAAGACAGGACTTAATATGTTCTTAATAGAAACACTGTTCTTCGAAATCATTGTCACAACATCTGTCTTTCTAGTCTCCCTTGTCAAGCAGCAATCTATAACCATTGCCTGGAGAATCAGCTGACAAGATACATCCTTAGTGACAAGTTCCTGAGGTGCAGGACTACTTTCTTTTGCAGCAGGGATTTTATTTTTATTCCAGTTCCCTAAACCTAAAAATATCACTGCACTGATATTCTAGAGTGCCTACTATGCCTCTGGGATACACACCTTTGGGGCGTTACCCAACAAGTTAATTACTCTAGAAGTGGTACATAAACACTATGCATTATAGGTTTTCTCTTCTTTTTTTTTTTTCTGATTAAAATTTCCTGAGGGTTATTTTTTGGAAGGGTCATTTCTAAATGTGTTGTTAGTACACTGGGCAATGAGGGTAACCTCCATATTAGCTTTCTAAAAAGAAGTCCTAGTTGAGGGAACAATAGTTAATTATATTCTATCAATAATGTCTCTTGTTCACAGATTAAAGCTCTTACTTCAAGGTCCATAGAGAAGTTATGTATTTATATAACAAACAGTAGCTAAATTTCCAGTAAAACAGCAATTATAAGAACATACATGTTGACTTTTATGAGAGAATGGTTCTGATCTTGCAGTTCCAATGTGGACCACACTTGTGGTTACTTCACAAGTAACTTGTAGATAAAGTGCCTGCAATGTTTGATGTGAGGAGAAAGATGAAACAGAGAGAACATGCTTAAAAATAATATATGGGTTTGCAGGACTGCTAAACCCCCCAAAAGTGAGGATCAGACAGCACAAATGTCAACTTTTCATAACACATGGTATAAATACAAAATTATAAATTTATCTCAAGTTACCAAATATGTAACAAACATACTATCTGGGAAGACCACTGTACAGGACGAGAAGGAAGTCAAATTTACTTGACCAGTTCTATCCCACAAGGTCATAGCAACACTGACTGATGCCATTTGTGCTGATGTTTTCTGGAATGTAGCCAACTGCTTCTGAGACCACGATATATATAGTCTATAATGATTTCAACTAACAACTTTGATCAAGTGAAAGAATAATCATAAAGTAGATTTCCATGTAATTCTGCTATTAGCTCTCTGAGATATGGAAGACTTAGTGTCTTGGTATTTATAAGGGCTCATCTTGATTTTATAGTGGTATTGGATAATACCTTAACTAACTCAGTGCTGTGTCCTAGAAACTTCAGATTTCAGAAGTTTGAGATGTTTGATGAAGACAAATACTTTTTGTCCCTTGCAGTTAAGCAACTCTTAGAGAATATAAAATACAAACAATGCTTGGATTAGAGACTTTACCACTGTGCCAAGAGTACTTTCTCAGTGTTCAGGACTCTACTCTGGAAGACTTGTTTTTCATAATTTGCTAGTATATGCTAGGAGTAATCATGGCTGAATTGATTAGTTCAGTGGCTTCATTTCTGTAGATCTCTGAGGTTGTCAGTCTAGGTTGAAGAGGGAAATTCATCCCTTCTTTTGGCATCCTAGGTTATGTTTCTGTTCCTTTCCTTCTGATGACTTTAATGTGATTGTGGTACCCTGAGATTCAATCCAATTCAAAATCGAAGTATATCAGTGGAGAGAGTACAATATGAGACTGGAATCAGGTGAAGGATGGCATTACTAAGTAGACTTGAATTAACCCTTAAGGTCTAACTCAGCTCTGCCTAGATTCAACAGGATTTTTTCACAGAATTTCATGAGTCTGCCAGAGTTGTTCTTATATACATTTTTTTTTTCCATAGGTAGATATTTTATCCTAAATAGATATTTAGATATCTATCCTAAATAGATTTTTTTTTCCAAACGATTTTTAGAGAAAAAGGAACCCCAGTTTAATTTTTTTTGTCAAGTAATTGTAGAGATGAATGCTAAATTCAGCAAGTTGGCATAGGAACCATGTGAAATCTCATCTGAATCTTTAGATTCCTCAGAACATGGGAGCTTTGTCCTGTGATAGGTCTCCTGCAGTCAAACTGCAAGTCCTACAGAAATGTAGATAATGAACAAGCAACACTGAGCCATCTACAAAAGAATGTATATTATTTCTTCCATTTTTTAGTGACTTGGTGTTTAGTCAGTACTAAATTATTTCATTTTGTTTCTTGGATTCTCCATCTGTAAAGCTGAAAACAAGTCTTGCTGAATATCTGATGTTCTGTTTTCTTTTTTTATGTATAGAGATTCTTTAGCTTATAAGTAAATAGCTCTTTGAACCATCTCTTTGAATCCTTTAGACTGTACGGATACTATTTTTTCATTGCGAAAAACATGCTTGCCTTTGCAGCTATGCACTGCAATTTTCTATGTCATGCAGAAACAGTATGTGCCTTCTCTTTGACATCCTGTATCAGCACAGCAAATTGTTTCATTAAGTGCTACTTGTTCAGTAAGTGTAACAAAATTAAAGACTGAGAAGATGAATCATAAATGAGGGCAGAGATCAAGGAGCTGTTTATTTTACAAATGTCACTAATAGGCATATTTTTCTTTAAATCAAGGAAATATTTGACTCATATCAATGGCAGCATCTGTATAATAAAAGGGCATCTGTACTTTTCAAGGCCTTGTGTATATAATTGATTTTCAGAAGAAATTGCGTCACTATTTCATTCATTGCTCTGCACTACAGTATTTCTTAAGTGTCAATGTTTTGCAATTTCAAGTGTCAAGGGTATGATTCATAGATGTGATTTATTTTAAAGATAAAAAGACAGAAAGAAGGGTCAAGGAACTACTTATCAGTAGTTCAAGAAAACTTGGTAAAACTGTTTTAAGTTAGTCAATAAGGTTTATAATCTAAACAAAAAATTGCAAGTGGAGTTTGAAAAGACATCAAATAAAACACCAAGTGTTCTCTTTTTCATATACTTACTGGAAGTCACAGATTTTTTAACAAAATAATTACTAGGTGAATCATATGACATTCTTTGGCAACTCTGGAAGAATTTCATTCATTTATTATTGGATAATGAATATAAATGAGTATGTTTATATATTTATGGTCCATACTTATCTTGGCTGATACAGGAGTGTGAATCAAGGTAATGACTACTACATCATCTCCTTTGGAAACATTCTGGCCAATTCAGCACACCATGGCATGTATGGATATATTATACACTAAACTTCTATGAGCTATCTGCTAAGCTTGATTAAGGCAAAAGGAGGAGGAATTGGTGTTTGCTTAACTTGCAAGCCTTGTTTAGGCTAACACCTTCAGTGGCAATTTGTCTCATCATTTAAGGATCATTAAGGATGCATTTGGTTTACTTTCCCCTAAAATTTTTCCTACGTCGGTGCAGTAAGGGATTAATTTCTGAATTTATTTAATGGACATAATGTAAGCCAGAACGTTTATTTTAAGGGAGGAAGATTAGTGGGACCTCATTAATATGTCTCAGCATGTTTAGAACACATTTCTGAAATATGTCCTTTTCACCTAGGTACCTCTCCTGGCTGTATTTGGCCTAGGTGCACATAATGTTTGTGCCTCAATTATTGAACAGGTATTATTCATGTGAACATCACCATTGTGTGCTTTCCCAATTGCCCACCATGGCTGATCTGCTTGGAATGTATCACAGAATCAGAATAATTTAGATAGATAGAAAGAGACCTCAGGTGGACACATGGTTCAAACCCTTGCTCGGGCCAGGGACAACTTCAAAGTACATTCAACTTCAAAGTTATAACTTTCAAGTTTCCATCCACGCCTGGGCATCTAGGCTCCTTCCAAAGAAAATCATGGTACATGGAGTCACAGTGAGGCCTCACCCTCACCCGTAGCCTGTTATGGCTAACACATGCACACAGACATTAAGAGTACACAGGACCTGTAGGATAGATCAGGACATTGAGGTGTTTGTTTTGTTTTGTTTTGTTTTGTCTTTTTTTATGCTGTCCCTGAGTTGCAGTGATACTTGACACAACAGAATACGATCAGAAAGTAAATGCAATGATAGTTGCTTTAGATAAAATGTGTTTGGAAATATCAGTGTTAGGAAAAAGGAAGGGAGAGGATGTCACATACTTCACATTACCATATCAAAGATGAAACCCATATCCAATCCATTTCTAATTTATAACAATGTAAGTAGGTGAGTTGAAAGAAAAAGAAAGGTAATGGCAAGAAAAGACTACCTGATGAGTTGAGCTCTGAGAAGTGATCTTCTCAATTCTATTACCTCTGTATTACCTCTACGCTACCATGTGGTCAATACCCAATGAATGAATGATACTTATGAATGAATGTTACTTTTAATTAGCCAAAAAAGTAACTATGCTCATAAGTAAAATACGACACATCACCTTTCATTTACACAAAAGTTGACATCAATAAGAACAATACATTAAAATAAACCACCAATAACCATAGCTCTCAGCACTTTAAAAGAAAAATGTTGAAATATATATTCTGCAGAAATTAGTCTATTAGTTTATGAAGATCTTGACGCATGAAAGAAAGAGCTGATATTGAGGACATACTGAAATAAACATTCAGAAGTAAGACAGTAATTGAAGAATATGGAGGAAGTATTTCAATATTATAATGGTCTTTACTTTCAGCATATCCTTATGTATCCATAGATTCCTTATTAAATCAATAACATGATGAAGATCATGTACCGATTTCTCTGATATTATTGTGCTCTCCCAAAAGTCACAGAACAATCACTTTTCAAGTGATTCAGTAGTGACAAAGGTTACCTAGAAGCTTTAAATCAGGAAAGAGAATATTTGGGTATATTCACACCACAAATGCCTCTGGCTTAAAGCAAGGTGAAGAATGACTATGGTAATAAAGCTTTTTCTACGGAATATATTTTTGTTTCCTATTTACTAATCCTCCCTTGCTCCTACCTCAGGATAAATCTAGCCTTAAGCACTATTTTTCCAAGGCATAATATTAGATTGTTGCCAATAGGAAAAAAAAAAATGTTCTGGGGAAGGAAGCAGATGTTTTCTGCAAAAGATCTTGTTTCCAAGAAGATGTCAATAATAAAAGAAAAGCAGAATAGAGAAAATCCATGAGGCAGAGGCAAGAAGGTGTTGCTGAATTCAAAGTATTTCAAACTTTTCACTACAGCTATACTTTCCATCTGAGCTAAGCCTGACTGTGAGCTAAGTCTGCGAGGTCTGTAGGAGTGATTCTTTGCCACACTTACCTAGTCTGTTCTGCTTATTGAAATTGAAAGTGAAGACCTCTGTTAAAGCAAAAGCTGAAAAATAAATTAAAAAAAAAAAAAGAAGAAGAAACAGCCATGAGGAAGATGCAGCACCTCAGCAAAACAAAATGAACAGGAAGGCAAATGAAAATCTGTTATACTACTCAGACAGTTGAACAGGCTGCTGAACTCTGGCCCAAAGAAGGTGCACGTTGAAAGCACATTTCCTGTTTTGCATTGTTTTATGAATCCCAAAGCAGCTGCTGTGCCACTGAAGTCAGGAAAAGCCTCACCCAGCTCATTGTTTTGGACATTATGACAATAAATATTAATGATGCAAAATTAGAATTCTTCATGCCAGAGCCATCAAGCTGTCCCATGGACCTCAGAGGACAGGATTTATGCTGATCTTTGACTTCCACTTTATAGCTTTAACCTGTAAGATTCCAGTGGAAAATTTACATAATATTAATTTATTATGTTTTATTGTATTGTTCAATATAATATAATGTAATACAATAGAACAAAAAAATCAAGGACAGTCTGAATTCATTTACCTAATGGAGTGTTGTGCTTGAGATACAAAGGCAAAGCAGAATAGTAACTTAGTTTCTTGGGCAGGAAAATATCAAAGAAAAAAAGAGTACTTTGTTTGAAAATTCAGTTCCTGTAGAGCTTTAAACCCATTGAATTCATGTTTGAGATAATATGGCTATTTGGAAATTATAATAAACTTTAAAGGGTTTAAGCTAGTAGGCTTTCCCTTGAAGGAATTACTTACCACTTAGGAGTTACTTAGGCCTTAGTTATGTAGACCTGACCTGCCTCCTGTTGAATTAAAAGAAAAATACTCACTGATCTTAACAGAAGTTGCATTAAAATCAGGCTTTTTATGGATTAAATAAGTAAAGAGGTGACGGGGATCTTTCTGACATACATATTTTTGAGATTCAGACATACTGTTCTCCCTTATTTTCACTGAACTACGGAATAGTTGAGTTTGACTCCTGCCCAAAGCAGCATCATCAAAATAGGTTTTGCAGAGCAAGTTCCTCAACATATACTAAGTCTAAAAGCTCCACAAAAACAAGATGTTCAAAAGCACTGTTCAAAAAAAGATGACATCTATTAATTTTACTTGTAACACACACTTCATATTTTACTTTTACTCTTTGCATTTTTTTTTCAGGAATCCTTTGGTACAAAATCACTATGTACAATCAAAAGTACATTTTCATAAATATATAAACTACCCTTTCCTCCAAGAAAATGAATTTATAGCCATTATTGCAATTAATGAGAGTGTTTCTCTTAACCTGTTAGAAAAAAAAAACAAACAAAAATGTTGTTGATAACAACCTGATATATAAGAATCAGTTTGTAATGACTTAATCATAGATTGTGAACAAAGATTGTCACACTATGTAAATACAGGGTATTTCTTGCCCAGAAGGAGAATCATCCAAAGATTTTCTTTCCTTTAGTCACAATTTTGAAACTTCTGTCATTATGAGGTTTGCATTATTCTATCCACTTGGCAGAATGTCAGGAAGGAGACAACACTATTAATAGCAAAAACTACAACAAAAGATAAAAAGGGAACCAGTCCTTTAATAGACCCCGACTGCTGTGTTTATAGTTAATTCAAAATCTTCCAGAAGGAGAACCCTAATGTCACTGAAGTACTGCATATTAGATCTTTGAATGGTGTGCACAAGTAGTCAAAAGCAGGATACAGTGAGGAAAAGAGATTCTGGAGACAGAATGTCTGTTTTGAAATATGAGGGTATCAAAGCACATAATATCAGTTTTTATAGGTACAGACCTGTTGAGGATTCATACACCTCCACCCACTTACCACTGAAAAGCATCAGAGTTTATCCTTTGTAGGCACTAAAATATGTAAGGGAAACAGCAGTCAGCAAAAGAGAAAACTGAAATGAGCAAGCTATTCTGATTTTTCAGAAGCTAAAAGTAGGATCAAACCATGAGTAAAACATATCTCCATTTTTTCTGAAGACTTCCTTTTGTACGTTACATGCAATAAGCAGTGAAAGGTACATGCTGGCAGTTTTTGTTATTCTTTCAGCATATTTTTACCCTTATCAGAAACTGCCAACCCACTCAAGAAAAAACTCTTATCAAAGCTAGCTTCCTTATACAACTTTCTGCATTTCCACAGAATAGATTCCACAAAATGCCTAACTTCTCTCCTGAATTTCATTTGCCTTTTTATAAAAATTTCATCCAAAAAAACATTTACTTGGACTTGCCTTACAGCTGGAAATTGCAAGATGACCAGAGAGGAAAAAAAGCACAATATGCATAAAGCAATTATCAAGCAAGCACAATGGATGAGTTAGACACTCTTTTCAATTTGTCTTTCATATATACTATACATCTTTCTAAGAAGATGTTCTTCAGTTCAATTAGGAGTTTTAGTCTTAATGCAGGTTTGACTGGTAAAATTTTACAGCTTATATTAAGCAAAAGGTCAGCAAAGGTAATCATTCTGGTCCCTTTTGTTATTAAGATCTATGACTCTACTTTCTCTCCTTTGCTCTGCTTATTACCTTAAAATGAACTTGAAGCATGGTCATAGAGTCCCCATTTCTATAAACCCTATTTCTAAGTGTTTCAAAGCTACTGACCTGGAGCTGATTCAGACTAAATCTTCTAAATATGAAAGACTGCACATGGCATGCTGGTTATAATAGTGAGCCTTACTTGTACATCAGGGGTGTGCTAGGTCATACAATCTTTGAATAGTATAGAGAAGCAACAAAAAATGCTGTAAAAGATGAGCTTCTCATTATCATCCTTTTAATTATACTTACTCCCTGGAATTGCTGCACAGTACTTTAAAAGCCTGGAAAGGTCATAACATTTAATTATTATCTCTAGTTTTATTCTGGCAGCTCTTTATGGATTGGGATGCCAGGTCAGCAGTATTTTCCATTCAGATCTCTGCACTAGAACTACTCTACTGTGGAATAAGGGGCTAGAAACGTCCCTCTTCAGTTACTGTGGAGGATATCCCTATATTTGAAAACATAAGTAGTGGGGCTCCTAGTATGTTCCTAGGTCACCCTTTTCAGACCACTTTGAAAGAATCCATAATCTCCAGGCCTATTGGAAGCAGAGAAGTTTTTTTTATGCCATATCCGTTGGCATACGGGAATTTTCATATGAATGGGAATCAAGGCCACAACAAACGCAACAAACAGCTCTACACAACACAGCACTGCTAAATGTAAGAAGAAAAACTTGAACTACAGTTTAACTTTGAGTTCATTCAAAGTTGAAATTCAGGGCTATACTTAGGTTTGTAAATTCCTAATGATTGAAACTGCCAAGATCTATCAATATTCTCATTTTATTATATAGGTTTGCGCTTCAGATATATCCAGCAGGGCTACGGTCATTTAGAACTCACTGCTTTTTTGGTATAAATTCTGGCAATGGTCTCTATAATATCTTCCTAATATCAGTTTATTTTTAATAACTTTTTTTTTTTTTTTTTTTTTTTGTAAATCAGCAGGAGAGTCCTTCCAGTTAGGAATTCTTGACTAGGCTTTAAAAACCATTGTGGATTATCTCAGGTTGGCCTTTTGCTTTTAATTCTCCTCTCTCTCTACCAATCCCACTAATTCCTCAGCTGGCTAAGCGGACCTTTGACATGTGTATTAAAAACAAGAGCAGGGATTTCCTCTAAGGCAGATGTCAAGGCCTCCAGCTGCAGTGCCATTCAGGGAATACTTGAGCAAGCAGCTTCCCCCACAAGGCACGCAGACATCCTCTTAGCAATGTGACTCAAGGACAAGAAGACAAGGCAAATGAGATAACTCCAAATCTAATCTACCACCAGTCTAAAGCCTTTTAATAGTTGGAAGCTGCTACTTTTCCTGGGGCCGTTTTACCTCTTTTTCTACTCAGCAAAAGCTGTTGATATGGCAGACAACTTTGCTATCATGATTTCAAACCAACCCAAAAACTTGTGATAAAAGAAAATGTTGAAATATTTTGTTGGGTTTATTTGATTATGTGTGACTGGTTAGTGCATCATGATGTGTGTCCTTTTTTTTCCATCCCCCGAGGGGAGAAGAAGCAAGTATTCCATTCAGATAGATCACTGATTAATGTTCACAACTCTCAGCGCCTGCTGGCTTCAGGAGTTGTTTATTGAAAATATGTAGCTGAGTCTCAAAGCCAACAACATTCCTCTAGGGTGCCCATCAGCAGAAGGGCAACATAGTTGTAAACAATCTATTTTGTAAAGTTGAGGAATATGATAGAAAAGATATCAAAGCAATATTTGGTAAATATTTCATATTTTGCAATGCAGAGCTTGCAGAGAGAGAGAGAGAAAGGAGGAAGACAATGATTTTAAATAGTAACTCATAGAAAAAAATCTAATAATAATAGTATAAGCTTTAAGTGGATACATCATAAAAGCCCTTTTCATGTCAGTTTGTGTGAAAGGGTCTGGATGGAGAACAAGCCACCATAAAACAACAGACTATAGGAAAAGCGTTCACTGGGAAGGTAGCATGTGAGAGCTTTCCAAGCAGTGACAAACACTGAAGATTGGTAGCCTTGTTGTATCCACAAGAACTGATAAACTCAGGACACAAAGTATCTGATTAATCTATGCAAGGTCATAAGCCCACATGAGTACCTGCTGCAGCTGCGGGGCTGACCAAGGCAGGGGCGGCTGCTGGGGCAGGTGAAGACTTCAGGGTTGTAACCCTGGGAGAGCAGGGAGCTCAGAGGACCCTCCCTGACCACCTCCCTCCAAGATGCTCCCAGTCCCCCCCCCTCCCCCCCCCCCCCTTCTGTGCTCCTGTAGGGCTGCATTCATCCTGCCAAATGAACAAGGGGAACAAGGAAATGTGTGGCATTATCTGCTATTAACAGTAACAGCTTGATTCTATTAGTAATAATAGCTTAATGAAAAAAGGTGTTTGAAGAAACACTGGCTGTGATCTGTGCCTTCCTTCTCTCCCATCTCCTCCTGGAGACGCAAATCACAATGAATCTGTGCTCAAAAGGAGCACAGCAAGGAAGAAAGGCAGGAGCTTTGAGACTTTTGAAGGTGTTACAGGGTGCAATACATAAATTGTGGCCTATAAGAATTAATTAAACAGTGATGCCTTGAGGGTCAGCTAATGACAGATGTAGGAACAACAGGCTCCCTGAAACTGATGTATTTCCTCTAATGAGATAAATAATTATAGTGTGATATGTAATCATACTTTTCTTTTTCATCATTTGAGTGTCATTCTCTGTTAAATTTTGAGAGCAGAACTTGTCTTTTCATGTGTTTGGGCACAATATATTTCCACAATGTAAAATAAGGCAAAACATTTAATTAAATAAACAATAATATTACCTAATGGAAAAGGATGAGAATGGGAAGTTTCCAACAGAAACTCTCAATCTTAAACTTGGTACCATCTCAAAGGATTAAAACTAAATTTTACAGAATGGATGTTTCTTCTCTTACTTTTACCATTCTTTGTCATATGTAGAGCTCATCAAGCTCTGGTAAATATTCATTCATTATGGAAACTAATTTGCAATAAACATATTTGTATTTCCAGACTGTTAGGAATTGTCTCCCTGTACAAACAATAACCAGGTCCTAGAACCAGAACTTCAAACACTCATAAGACTTTTAATGATCAGAGCTAAATACAAGTCATACGACTCTAACAGCATAAGAGTCATATTATTATTTGCTGAAATGTGCATACTTTTTTATTTAACTTTCATGTTTTATTTTTAGAGTATAGAGTCTGCTTTCTTTTACTTACTTAGACCTCAAACTGGAAAAAAAAAAAAAAAAGAAAAAGAAAACCCATAGTTTATAAATTAATTTCCATACTCATTAAATCCTGGGGTTAATTTCAATTTTGTAATGAAATCCAAAATCAATGTAGCTCCTCATAGTTTCAAGTTTCATTGCAAAATTCTCAATATCTCAAAATATAAAGTGTGACATATTAAAAAAATGGCAATTTCTGTTAGTGTTATACTGCATGGGAATTTTGTGTTTGAAATGTGGATACAGTTCTTCTTCAAGTGGTTATTTGCCCTGACTTTCAGCTCTAACAATGTAGATTTAAACAACAGCCTGCAGAAAATTCTCATGAGGTAAAAAGTAATAATCTTCAGTTAACCACTACTGGTGGTAAAGTCACTCATGAAGCACTACAAATTGGCTAAAGGAGGGACATGAGCCTTATACATCCCAAGTGCATGCCAAGAACAACTGTTCTATTGGCAGCATGGTAAGAGGTGCTTTCTCACACTAGTTTTCATACCAGACCTGAGACATTGTTTCTACTATCATGATTTCCAGGCTGTGCGTTACTGGACAGTTCTAATGCTACCTACATACGACCCAACTAGAAGAAGTGTCAAGGCACAGGTACAGGCGTTGGCCTGTGAAATTCCTGCTGCTTGTTAGCTTGCTCTTTCCCATGCACTCTGCTCATGCTGATTAACGTAATCCCAGAAAACACTGGACATCATTCCCAGATGAAACACAGATGAGGCAACCACATGTAGGATGCTGCTTTTTGGGATATACAATTCCAGACGTGACAAAAAGCAAGCCCTGGGGTATTTCGTCTGCTAGTATAGACATCACTCATGTGATACCAATTTGTTCCAGCTCACATTGGCACTTCAATAGAGTTCCTAAGAGCACGTGAAAAAGCGTGTATGACAGCTTTAACAGTGAGGGCACTCAGCACCTAATCCCATATAGCCTGTAGAGAAAAATATCCCTAAAAATGTTTGATCTGCAATCAGTAAAGTCAAATTGCCTTAGTTAATTTTCTGTCATGTAAAAGCATCATTTCTTATCAAGTACCAAATATCCTAAAATTTCCAAAGTCTGATTTTCTTTTGTGAAACGAAAGCTTTCTCTAAATTTGTAGTTTGTGTGCATGAATTCCATGTCTCTTCTGGTATCTTCCATCCCTATTTTCCATTCACAAACTGAAAAATCTTACAAAGTGCTTTTTCCTGCTGCTCAAAGAACAACTTTCCTGCAAGAAAGATAAATTACCTGTGGTAATTATAACTCACTATACCCTGTACAGTTTAAAAAAAATTGTGGTAATTGAGTGTACTCGGAACATTTATAAGTGGAAATTATCTAAAAATATAGGTCCATCCAAGTACATCAATATTCAGAAAACCACCTCATGCCTTAAACAGATGAAATGTGATTACTTTTCCTTATTGCCATTAACCCACAAATAAATACCAATGCATGACGGGAGAAGCCTTGAGGTGAAACTCAAGCCCCTTCAAGCCAAAAGGCACCTGACTTTAAAGTCTGTAAAAATGTATTTTATTAGAACAGTCAAATATTAAAATAAAGATGAGATAATTCAGCTGGGACAAGTCAGCACTATTGGACAAAACAGATTGAAATCATGTTTTAGAAACAAACTTCCCTCCTGTTCACCAGCCTCTGCAAATCAAGTGTCTAAATAGAGTCCAAGTCTTCTCTCACCCTTTCAGAAAGCTTTCTTTCCTACATTACTTTTGAAGTTGGTTATGGCAGACAGCTACTCTCATTGCCCACTTTAGGACTCTCTCAATGTCACTTTTTTTTCTAAGTATCATTGCCTGTTTTTATACGTGGTGTGAGCCTCACTGCTCCACATGACGGAGTGTTTCATAGCCTAAGGATGCTCAGTGAATCTCAGCAAAGGCACAAATGTCCTTATCCTCCATCATGCAGAGGGGTTTAGCAGTATGCAGTGTTCTGTACCTGTAAACAGATTTCTTTTTATTGCTCCATTTTTTAAACAAAATGTGCAGTCTGCAGGTACACATCAAGTACTGAGGATAAGGTAAGAAATACACAAGAAAGTGTAAGAACAAACACTGAAAATCACATCTAGCAATTCCTTAATATTTTGAATTTCAGGTGGTTAATGTGGTAGTAACCAGTAATTTGTCTTTCCAAAATGCCATAGAAGAAAAGTTTTCTTGAGCTACTTAGGTCTTGAAAACTAAAATCTTTCTAAATAACTCAAAAAGTTATGCAGGGCTTAGGCAGAAGTAGACTATGGAAACCATAAGGAACTTCATGCCTTGAGGAAGGAAGTACTAAGTAGCTGGTTTTACATATTATGACTTATTTGAGTTTTATGTGATTAATGGCCAGATGTGAAAGGAATCCTTGGATGATCACAGCTGATTGGTAGCTCTATGCTTAGCAGCTGGCAATACTTCTGCTCACTTCACTGATAAACAAGTTGAAGTGTCAAAGAGGAAGAATATAACAGATTTATTATTATCATTATAGCTTAAAAGTAAATTAATTCCATTTTCAAAATGGATGAGAACAAGTAATTGTGTAAATTACTGCATCAAAGACATAATTTTTGTGGGATTAAAATCCACACTTCAACAAATAGCAAATTAAATAGATTTTTTTATATTCATTTAATCACATATTTTATTAGGCACATGGGAATTATTAAAAACTTTTATAGAGACAGCAGCTGCAAAAGAAAGCTCATTGTAAGATGGAGCACAGATGAGAAAAACTTGCCAGTACTTTGCAACTTATGAATAATGGTTGTCAATTTATGTAACCTATGTTTACTTTTATGCCACTTCTGCATGAATGCAATGAGCATCTTGGGCCTCGTTGCTAGTGCTCATTGACATAAGTGTCAGCGTTCCATGAAGAGCTACCATCTACCTGAAATGTTTGTCCTTTAATGCTCTGTTTTGACATTTCTACTGATCTGGATTGTGCTTCATAATGCTATTACAAAGCTGAAATAACTCAAAGAGATACATAAATGAAAGGCAAGTACAATAAATTACCCTCCTTGCTTCATGTCCTCTGACTATGCTTGTTTCCACCAGCTGGTAAAGGGAGCTGCGAGTAATTTGAAACAATCATTTACATCCTGTTTCATTACACATTGAGGTCAGGTGAAAGACTCTCACATACCTCAAGGACAGTTAGATGCACCCTTGTTATTTATTTTGTTATATGGAGATATGCTAAATACTAATTCACAGATCTGGCAGTCAATTGCAATATTGTTCTGCATTAAAAATTGTACAGAAATATGAGATATTCTGTATGTTTTTCTAAATAGTGTTCTAGGACCTACAGCACAGAATTTATAAGAGAATTATTTTTCCCGTGAGAAAAATTTTGATTTCTTAGGCAATCACAATAATTGGTTTTATGTAGAAAACATCTATGCTGATTTAGAAACTTCTGAATGCCAACTATATTGGTATATAATTTTGTACAACAACAGCACCTCATTCTTTTCATTTTTTTCTTCTATTACCTCTTAGAAGTGCAACTGTTCCACAAGACAGTCCAGAATGCATAAATTGCCAGCTTGAAAATTGTGTGTGTTGACTGTAGAGCTGGCTACCTTTTCTCAGTGACTATAAAGAAATTTTAAATGAATATTGTAAAATTAATTGATGTTAATAATCCCAAACTCATTATCCAGTTCAACTAGTGGCAATTCAAATAGTAATGATCATGTAAAGAATTAACATATACAACTAAACAGCTCTCTGTAATAGAAATAGTGAAGGAAAGGCTCACAGGAAAGGGAAAGGAGTTGTGTTTACACAAGAAACATTTTTTAAGCACACATTCAGCATTCAGGTCAAGTACACAAATGATTTGCTTCTTTATTTACTATAAAATACTGTATTTAGTCTCAAGTTTGTTTGTTCTTTTGCCAAAGCTGTTGAAAGCAGTAACTCATCTGATCAGAACAGATAGGTGCAGTACAATTCAGCAGCTGGAGGAAAACTCCAAACTTTCTTAAAAATATATCAAATCAAAATTAAGATTGGAGAATAAAATCTTTCTTATATACAGCCACAGCTGAGAAAGCTTTAATTTTCCTGGAATGGTCCCACCTTTTTAAAATATCTTCAAGTCTATGGGACAGCGAAGGCAAGTAGGCTATGGAACACAGTATAGGAACAAGAGCACCTCTACCTTCCTCTCCTCTCCCTCTTCCTCTCCCTCTCCCTCTCCTCTTTTGCTACCTTTTTTGAGAAGACTCCTATTCTACCAACACATTTGAAGTAACAGAATACCTAGCATATGGAGTTCTTTTCTTTCTTCCTAAAGCACAAGGTCCTAGAATCAAATGATTATTTAGGGAATTCAGGGATTGTTCAATTTTCTTAAACTAAAATTAAAAAAAGCAAAAGGAAATGCACACATCCTCACCTTTACAGAAGAAATAAAGGCTAAGAAATTAGAAAAATGCATAAGGAAAAACCCCAGGGAAATTATTCAGTCTTTTGGGCTTAGAAGATTTCTGAATGCTTGAAGCTGTAATTAAACAGTATATATTAAAAAAAAGGAATCTGGATCTACATTTCTTTCCATTCTCAATGTTAGTCAAATTTGTAGATTTTGATGTCACTGTAATTGAAAGATTTACTCAGCAACACCAAGCTTACTCTCCCTTTCCAGTCCCCTAATCCAGTCAGTTTCTTTTTTAGATTCTTAGCTTTATCTAATTACTCATTCATGAAGTGCAATGTAAAAGTCAATTTCCACTTCCACTAAGTAAGCCCAGTTACTAAGTGCAAGTTTTTTGCAAATAACAGTTTCAGTACATTAGTTTGGACAAAAACGGTGTGTTCTAGTGATTGGCGATAACCATTGCTTGTAGTCAAGTCCCAAGTATAATGGAAACTAGCAGTTTTGTGCTTGGTGCTTTGGCAAATCTCAGAGAGGATGACTAACAACTTGCAAGTGGAAAAATAAGAGATCTCATGTGGATATTTTGCTAAATATTATACAGTTTTGATTCATTCAAGTATGTAAACAGTACAATCTACATTACATGCGGGGTAACTCAAATGTCCTTTGAGAGTAGAATTGATAGTGACCATTTGCTGCTAATGTCAGCCTCTGAGACTACGTAAAAAGAACTAGAAGTGGAACTAGAACTGCCTTGTTCCAGTTTCCAGGAGGACCTCTTTTGGGAGATCACAAAAGTACAGATGGACAAGAGTTTCTGTGGAAATTTAACACCAGTTTGTATCTTGTTCCATGATACAATTACACCTTCTCTCCCCTCAGGGTAACTGTGACAGATGTTTCACATAGTAATTCAGAAGTATTTCTTTTACCTGAATTCAATTACAGGAGATTACTGAGTCTTTTAATGGTGGGACATCTCACAACTTAACTCACATTCTCAAAAGAAACAACTTTAAAAAACATGAAATTTTATTAAAAAAATGGAAAATACTAAAAAGGCAATCACAAATAACTATAGTTACTACCAATAGTTCTTTGTGTACGAGTTCAAAGAAAAATGCAGTTATGCATTTTTTAAAAAAAATATTCTTCATCATATGCTCATCTTAGTAAGTTTGATCTAGCTTCATAAGTCAGTACTGCATTTTGATGGTATGATATCTATAACTTGGCAGGGCTTCATAACAACAACAAAAAAGAGATGTTCTATGACATTTTCCCACAGCGTGTCTATTTGCATCATATAGGTATTTTCTGCTACAGTGGTGTGAAATGTTACAAGGAAAGAATTTTAGGAAATGCATGTTTTCATGCATGTCCAGTACTTTTGCAGAAAATATATTAATGTGCTATTTCATTAATTAAATTGTATCAAATTTGTTTTGATGTCTCTTCACAAAAGCCATCTGAATTGTGGTATGGATTAATTTAATTTAGTAATTCTACAATTCAAGGAAACTGAACCTAAGTTCATAATTTTAAATGAATCATGAAGATCTTAAAGGATTGGTGGGTATAGTCAGGGGAAAAGCGCAATTAGGGGCTTCATTAAAAATGTACAAGTCTAGGATACCTGCATCACATTTTCTGGATACTAAACATTGCTCTTCTACTACAGATTAATTCATCCAAATGAAATATAAATTACCTCACTGAAATATATGTACTAAATTCACAATAAATGGCAGTGGAGGATAGGAGGACATTTATGAGTCTTGAGCTGGAATAAGCAATATCTGAATGTGTTATTAAAATCAATAGCAATATTAATTAAAAGCCAAAAGCAAAGTCTTAGACGGAGTTGAAGTATAAAGTATTATTTATAGATTAAGGGAAACACAGTAAAGGGCTTTTTATCCTGAAGTAAAGAGTGATACCAAAGTATTGCTTTTCTCATTGTACACTTACTATCATATAATATTTTGTAGATGTATTAAATTGTTAATTAAAAAATCTGTGAATGAACTTTGCTAAGATTTTGTAAGAAGTAAACTCCAATTTTATTTTTTATTTTTTCATTCTTATTTTGCTTCAGTCTAAATTAACCTGTTATCTCAAATACATACTTGATATATTTCTAATTAAGAACTGCCAGTTATTAACTGTCCTAGGAACATTTTACCTTTGAAAAAACTCATCCTAACTTCATACTACTCTTAAAGCACTTTTATCAGGATGACTAAATAGGGGATGCATTATAATATCTGTAGGAACATTTTTTTTCACTTTATTTACATATTTAAAGGTAGATTTTTTTTTCTGGATATTTGAATTGCTATCATGCTTTAGGGCATGTTTTAATGAGAATGTTCATCATACTCACTCTTTACTTGCAATGGAAGATTACGAATTAACAGTTGCATATACAATGATTTATGAAATTATATTTAGGCACACTATTAACTATGCTATGTGAATAGCTAATCTAAAATATTAGGAGATTCAACCTGAAATAATTCCCCATATCCAATGTTTCTAAAATATATGAAAATATTTAAATTCTTGAAAGAAAATAAAATATTTGAAACATCTACTTTGAAAAGAAGTCACATTTTTGAACAAATTATTTAAACGTTTTATTTGGATTTTTTTGAGATGAAGTAATTTTATAATGTGTTTCAATATTTTAAGTATTTCTTTTAAAGTAAAAGATGATGAATTCAATATGAATTTGCACATATGTTTTAAATCTAAATAGTAACTTTCAATGAAAATTATTTTCATATGAAAAATACCACCTCTTTATTAATGTCTCTACTAATAACTCATTTTATCATTTTTTACTCTGTACTGTTACATTGCATTTTGTAACAGGCAGGAAAGGATTATGAACATAGACTATACAATATACCTTCCATATGGACATATTGTTGGGTTACTAGTTCATGTTTCCCATGTATTTTCCTCTAGGGAGGAAAAGTGCTATTAACTCACTGGGCAATTGAGATTCAAACTTACTACTAACAAAAGAGAAATAATGGATTTCCATTTTCATGTATCCAGTCAGTGTGTGCTGACTATGGCCTAGCTGGTGATGCTCTGAAAGGATTTAAAGGAAAAAGAAGTTATATAGCAGATCAGAGCAGAGTTAAAATGTGCATAACTACTAAAAAGTTTGTTCAATAGTAGAAAATTACTTACGTAGGAGTATATCTACTGCATGCATGAATGTTGCACCTCCCATTATTCTTGCACTCTGAATACAGTCATTATAATACTAACAAAAGGATTGATAATATATGGATTATTTATTTTTTTCTGCTTTAACCTCATTGCATTCTGTGGTATTGTCACTACATTCTTTTCCTCCTTTTGGATTTATTCAATATGTCATTCATTGACACTTTTCCTGAAAAATCCTACAAGACTATGCAGTTATAAACATGACAAACAGTAAGAATCTTAGCTTGTGTTTCTGACTTCCTGCTGTCATAGGAATAGGAAAACATAGGGAACTCACTACATAAAATCTCCTTAAATTTAAAGAGCTAGAGTGTTCACAATCCTTGCTGTTTGAGGAAAGAATAATGGATTTAATGGACTGACAAACACCCTTTTGAGTATATTTTAATAATTTACTTCCTGGAAACTTTGTGACCAGAGATGTTAAAAATAAATAGATTTAATAGAAATTGGATAAATTAGATGCTGTACTAAAAAAAATAAGCAAATAAATTAAAAATAAAGAGCTACTGTCCAACTAACATACAACATAGCAAATGAGAACAGTTATTTAATGGCCAGATGTTACTATTGTTCTAGTTTATGCCCAAAGATGTGTTTCACATCTGGCAAGCAACTGTATTGTTAACCTTTTTTAGTTTTGAAAAGTAAAAAGAAAAATCTAATTGTGACTAGGACAGTCATGCACATGTGTGTGCACGTGCACGCATGCACTTGGCAAAGGTTTCTAGGACTGAAATGTCTCGTGCATACGGCACATCCGCTTTGTAAAATTCCTTAAAATTTATTGGAATAAATTTATCTCATGTGTAACAAGCAGTAACATGGTCAAAAGTGTACATGCTTAAAAGATGCTTCAGTTTGTGTCCTTTGGTAGGCAGGTATTATCCCAACTCTGCTTTAAAAAGATCATACTTTCTGCACAAAACATATTTTGCATAATTTGAAGGACTTGATATTTGTGAAAGGCAGATTCACATGTACTGACCCTACAGGACTTAACTGATTCACCAGACATCGTCATTTCCTAGATTCGAGAACATACTTATTTTTCCACAGTATTCTTAAGAAAATCTAGATTCATATGCTAAATCTATCAGACAATTTCAGCCTCTTAAGAGTTCATTTTCTTGATATCTTTTAATAACTTTTTTCTACCCACACTTATTTGGTGTCCACTTACTTCTGTAAGTTTTAAACCCATTCCTCAATTCAAATCTTATACAATATTGAAGCAAAAAAGCATGGTGTGCTATAAAGCGTGTAAGGGATCCAGTTAATGCCCACAAATTTTGAAGATGAATAGAATAAAAACTATGCTTAAAGGACACAATATACAACAAGGATGATCTGAACCTCACTATGTCAAGATAAACCATTCAAAGTAAAGAGCTCTTCAGTGGTGGACTAATGAACCAAATGCCAGAATCAAGAATTTGTTGATAAAGCATTTGTACAATGACAAAACATATATACTATATGAAATAAAATGTGATGTCACTGGGGAATAAGATGAAACTCAAGTTTCACCCAGACTTGAATCCTGAACTGGCAAGCTTTGCTGTGAATATTACAAAGTTAAGGGGAAAAGAAAGAAAAAGAACACATTTTTTTGACTGAGTATTAAAAAAAAAGTGTGTAGGCAAAATAGGATGTAAAGATGATTCTGTAAGGATATAAGGATGTAAATAAGGATGAGACTGTTGTCTCCTCTGTGAAGGTCCTATTTTTCTTTAATCTGCATATAAAGTAAATCAATTAACTATTGTAACTCAAGGGTAAGTTACAGTGAAAACAGGTATTCTCTCACCATGTGTGCAAGTCATTTTGCTTCACTTTGCTCTTCAACTTTAATTTTCTAGTATATGATTTGCACTATTTTTATGCTGCTGTTGTGTTTTCGAAAATTTATGACATTACACACAAGGGACAAATATTATTTGGTGCCTGAGAACATGACATTCTACTTAATAATCATTCAATGGGCAGGTGCGTAAAGGAGATGTATTCTTCGCTTTTCCTCTTGTTGCTTGCACTAATAATTGACATACAATCGCACAGATCATTTTGCTTGCAAAAGCCCATGAACTGAATTGGGAGTCTGGGCTTTTGGTTCATCTTATTTACTTTTTCCTCTTTGAAAACAATGGTGATGTATCTACTACCACAATCAGACTAGATCTTTATATAGTTCATGTGTGTGTTTCTTATGATTTCAGAACTAAAAAGAAGAAACAATCACTCTAAGATTTTAAAAGGAAAATATTCCATAGCCAACCACAGACTTGGATAATATCATCCAACATGCCTTCATAGCAACTAAAGACTTGGCTGCCAGCTCTCCACCAACTCTTTCATTGTCTAAGAAAATAATGAAAGAGTAGTAGAACCATGCCATAATTAATAGGACTTATTCTCATATAAGAACATGTCTGATATATCTTAACCTTTTCCACACTATGATCAGTATTATGATTTATAACTTAGAAGTCAGAAAGTAAAGAAAAATCGTAATCAAATTAAGAAATTTATTTACAAGAAAAGTAACAAAAGTAACAAAAGTACAAGTACAAGTAACAAAAAGCTAATAGACTATAGCAGCATTTAAGAGTTGAATAGCAGAGCACTTTCTCAGTGGTACACCATCTGAAAACTACAATCAATATTAAATGTTAAAATCTTCTGGCAAGAATAACTTGCCAATTCGTAGGCATGCAAACCTGAAATCTGGCTAAATAAAAGTATGTAAAATTGCACCAAGAAAGTCGAAGTAAATATCAATCCCCCAAAACAGCCCCAAGAAACCAAGACATGACAAGAGACAAGAGGGAATATATGAGTAATATCACCAAAGAGGCAGAAACAACTGCTGAGCAAAGTGATAGTAAAACACTCCATCAACTCAACAAGTTTCTAAGTGGCAGATTTACATCAGCTAAAGGATCTGTTAGTAAGAAACAGAAAACAACCACAAAGACTGTTTACCATGTCATCCATCTGTATACTTCATTTCCTAAACTTCCTCTTCCCTCTTGTGTTAAATCCACGTTTTTGGTCTTCATTTTCAAAGCTGTGTTCACAGCCTAACTCTGTTGTTTCATCAATACTCTGTTGAAACAACTCTGTTGTTTCATCTATAGAGTGGTTGACTCTCATCTCTAGTATTTCCAAAATTCCTGTCTCTTAAATAAAACTTTTTTAAAGTACTTTTGTTCTCTGTCTCATTCTTTGCTCACACATAGAAGAGTTCTGTATAGAAACAGAATTAAAAAAAATTGCTCTTTTCTTTCCTTATTGTCTTATGCACGATAGACTTTTATCATTAACCAGTCTTCTTGAAATAACTGAAAAATCTTTTTTCAGCTTTTCATTATGAGACATGTTTGCCAAACTCCTCCTTTTCTGTTGTTCTACTTTAAGCTACCTTATATTGTTGTATATCTGTTTGGAAAAATCCACAGAGATGTGGGCAATGTCCACCCAGAAGTGGAAAAGAAAACAATATTGAACAAAATATTGTCTACTGCTTGTTTTCTTGTTATTGTATTTTTTCTTGTTATTGCTTTTTATTATTCTGTACAACTTTTTATACTTTCCAGTGCGATGTTTGTCAATTCTTGTTCAGTTCATTATCCACTTTAACCAATGGATGATTTTATGAATAACTGCTTCTTTAGTTTTATAGTTGTCTATTCCTCCCAAGCCATCATCTCTATTCAATTTTTTTCAGACCATTTTCAAATCATTTCAGCTTATATAGACTGAATTCTAATCCTGTTCTTCTTCCTCTTACATTTCCCCACAGTTACTTATCATACGCAAAAGCACTAAACCTAGTCTGTATTTTATCATGGAGTTCTTCAGTGAAAATAATGAATACAACTAAACTCAGAACTGACCTTGCAGAATACTACACATAATCACACTGGAATTAAATATTTGCCTATTTTTGCCTATTTATTTCTTGCTGCATTAGCTAGGAAGCTAAAAATGCAGCCATCGTACGGTTTATCAACAATACACTAATGTATTTAGATAGATTTTCCTGACAATGGAGCTCAAACTAAGAGCTCAGGTAGATAAAGACAGACTACCTAATAGTCTACTTAACAAGGTAGAACACTCATAAATAGAAGAGAAATCTAATACAATTTCACAGATCTGGATTCAAACATTAAACTAGAATAAAAGAATATCCACAAGAGGCAAGGTAGCTTTCAAACTTTGACAATAACACGCATGCCAATGAGAATATACTGAAAGAAGTAAAATGCAAAAATTGAAAGTCAATATCAGTATTCACTAGTTAAACTAGGATCTATGCATCAAACTAAAAAACTTTAAGCCCTTCACATTTTCTCCTCAAATATTAATTTCCATCTTACCATATGGTTATGAAAGCTACACAAAGGATATGTAGATATATGTCTAAATGGCTTTGAAAGCAAATGCCCCTTGAAAAGAGATACTAAATGAAATGAATTAATAACAACTGCTGAGATACATCAAAGATTTTTACACTCCTTAACTTTTGTGTTAGCCAGAGTAGGAGATGGAAGCATTCATTCTGTATGCTAAGAACAGATTTAGTGAATCTTTTACAGCAGCTGTATCTTTAGACAACTGGAGGCAGATGTGAAACTGACAGTTTAAAGTTTTCTTTATAATAATTAGATTGTATGTGCCTTAATAACATCTAGATACGCTGTCTACAGAGAGATCCATACATACGCAGAGGAAATTTGTTATGGGCAGAGAAAACTTTGAAAAGGACAAAAGGAGAAGCAAACCCAAATCCCTCCCCTTTCAACCACATATTGGGCAGGGGCCTGTCTTTGCTTCATATGGGCATTCGGCTCTATGGAATCAAACACACCACTGAGTCCGGACATCAGGAGCTGAAGTGAACAGATGTCAGCTGAGAAAAACAGGAGATGAGACTAATAGTGAAAGGGATGATAAACCTCTTGACCTCCTCTTTCCAATACATTTATAACATTTTGCTGATTCAGTTTCACCTTCACTGCCTTTAACTCCTTGAAATACATCCTTTATACTATGTTAGAAGATTGAACTGAAGTATGTTCTTCCCCTCTTTACAACTGGCCCTGTACTGAAAGATTGCCCACATTTTTGCTGTTGTTGTGGTTCACCTTGTCTTTGTCTAGTAAGGTCTCTTAATTGTGGCATTTTGTTTTTCCTATGTTTCTTATCAACAATAGGTTTTCACTCATTGGCTTCAGAATAGTTTTGTCACACATCCATAGCACCTGCTCAGATTACTCCAGGCAAGTTCTGTTATTGCAAAGAGTTTCACCATCCAGCTGGAGTTAAATTAGCCATTAATGTAATAATTGCATATATGGCATTGAGTGACTGGTAGCTCATTTCTGTAGCACTGTATTTTGAAGACATTTAGCTTTCGTAAAAGTTTCCAGCTTTAAAAGTTTTCAGCTTTACTTCTGATACCCTAACCTCTAAGCCCCTCTATGTATTGCTGTTTTTATCCTTTGCCACCTTCAAAGCAAGATTTGATCCTATTTCCCATATCATTTATAGAACTGCCCAAGGATTAGGTGCAATTCATATTTCCTTTCCTGTAGTTTCTCACTGTAGGCACTATACATAGAAAGCAGTGTTATTTTTATTTTTTCCCTTAATCTGTTGTGTCTTGTTGTCTAGATTCTCTTAATTTAATCATGTGCACTTACTCTGAACACTGCTTTGAGCATTTCTCTGCACATTTCAGCCATTCTTGCTCTTTACAGATACTTCTGCAGGGCTAGAACTCTGTCCCAACAGTCTCTCCTGAAGGCTCCAATCCCACAAATGAGCCTGGCTTTAGTTAGCAAGTCTTTTATGATTCCAGCACTGCATGTGGATGCCAGAGTTCTCAGTTGTGTAATGTTTGTATTGGTTTGGGATGTAAAAACATGTTATCTTATTCCAGTTTCATTCTTTTGGAGGTCAAAATCCTCAGATGGTGTTGTCTGCTTTTCCAGCATTTCGGGCAGTATTCGTAGTCACACCATCTCACTCAACTATTCATTCTTTGCTCTGCCCTGTGAGTATTTCTCTTCATTTGTCTTTATTTTTTTTTAATGGTCACCTTTCTATATAGGTCAGTTTTTGCTTCCCACTGCCAATTTTTTATTTGGAAACTTACTAGTCATGGTTTATGTTTGTGCTCACTGTTTTGTTTTTAGTCACGCTTTGCATGTAATTGGGTCTCCAAGCCAAAAAATAACCATTTGTGTTTTCTCAAACCTATCCTGTTTTTCCAGGTGGATTAAGGTTCTTGGATGTTCATTTGCCCTAGCAGGTTAGGAACTGGACATTCAGAAACCCTGGACATACAGGTGATTGGTAAAATTTAAAGGCCAGGTGCACAGCACTACATAGCTACTCACTGTAAAATCAATATAATTCAGGACCAATCTGGAGTACCCTTCGTAGTTTCTGGGTGCCTTCTGACACCCTGTGGAAACACCAAATGTGCATCTCCTGCCCATTTGCTTTTAAAAGCCATAAAAACTATTCCACACATTTTCTTTAGTTATGCCATGCATGTACAGCAAATCCTGTGTATAATGAAAGTATTGGAAATAGTGCGCGTATCCTGAATACACATTTACTTATGTATTGTTTTATTAAGATAAGTACTTACAAAGGTATTACAACTGCAACTGGATTCAAATCGCTTATTGTTTTGGGTCTCTCCTCCTGCAAACTGGATTTCCTTAAAGGTTCAATGTATGTTGTTACCTGAAAGTCAGACAGAGCAGCTAGTTTTACTAGAGCATGCTTAAAATATCGGTTTCCCAAGCATCTGTATTGTATAAGCATTGATTTATATATATTCTTATGCAAATTGGCAAACGTTATTTAGAAATATGTGTGGTTAAAGGTTCAAAAAGCTTGTCAGCAATCTTAAAACTCCCAGGAAAATCAGAGCAAGGAAAACTAAAAGCCTAAATTTTCATTTTGCTGAAATCTGTAAAATAAACTCCGCTCAAGGAAGTGTCAATCAAGCATTTAAAACTCCCTGCCTCCTTAGGCATATCATGTCATTAGATTTATTAGTAAGGTGATGTTAGCTTTGAAGTAGCCCTGTTATTCAACGTGGTGTTCCCAGTGCCTCTGGCTGCTTCCTTCCAAGTCTGTCATTTCAGTGCCTCTGAACTCTAATGTGGGTAAATCAATGGAACTAAAGGAAATCTCCTAGAAACAAGAAAACAACCTCTTATTTTTGCTTATTGCTACAAACTGTCCTGTCCCACAACATTGCAGATCAGTCCCTCTAGGTGTCTGTTAGAAGCTTTGGTTAACGATAAAGTTCTCTAAGATGTGAACATTATTGCAAGAAGAACACATCATAGATATTTATGCAATGACTGATGTGAAGATAAGAAGCTCACTGGGAGGAAACACATAGCTCAGCCTAGCCTGACTTCAAGATAGCAGCACAGTCATGCAGGATTACATTGAAGAGGAGCTGTGCTTCAAATCTGGGTCCAAGTTAAATGATTAAGTGGGAGGTAGGTATAAAATTGCTTTGTTCGGGGTCACTAGACTCAGTAGTCTTTTTTTTTTTTTCTTAAAACATCTGCAAGGAACAATCACGTTTACCTGGATAGAAAATCTAACTTTTATCCAGACAAAATAATAGCAAAGGAGGAAAAAGGAATGAAAAATGAAAATAAATACTTTTCTTAAAAACAGATGCTTTAAATTTTGTTTGTTTTATATGAAGGAATTCATACTAGTACAAACAAAATTATTAGCACTGTAGTCACCATATGTTTTGACATACACTTACTTTCTGCATGTATTACAGATCTCATTACTTCATTTTAGGTAAGAATTTGGACTCCGTGGGTTGCTTATCTTTAAGTGCAGTTGTTTCAGCAATGTGATCTCTGCAAAAAGTATGCAGAAGAAAGAGAAAGCAAGATTTATTTTTGCAGTGAAAAAAACATTTCATTTCATAGCAATAAGAAATTACAGTTATATAAAACTTGTCACTCTAAGAAACTTTGTGTTTGCCAAACTGAGTGCATGTATGAATCATTTCACAGAACAAGAACTATTTTCACTCAACACTGAAGAGAAATCAACATGGCAGGTGCTTCAACAGCAGGGCACAGTAACTTTGGAAAGGAAGGAGGGAAATGAACTGCTAAAATAAAGCTTTACAAAGAAAGAGTGTTATCAGCCCCTCAAATTAGAATAGAGATGCTTGACCTGTTTTTAGCTAAAGCTTTTCTTGTATAGAAAGTCACGCATAAGAAAAAAACCAAATCATTTTGCTGAAAAGCATTCAATCTATATATTTTAAATCTTCCATCCCATCAGTCAATCTGGTGCCCCTGGCACCCAACACTGCAAGGGCTAATAACATAAAAGTGATAATGCTGATAAGCAGGTAAAAGCAAATGATTGTGAAGCACCCTGACAGCCATTTGAAATTAGAAAGTTGCCAACAGCATTTTAGGAAGAGATGCATCTCTTCAGAATTTCTGCGTATAATTCTGTTAATCAAATACTGTAGCATAAATTCTTGATAGCTGGATCAACATAGACCATACTTGGTGTTTCTCATAAAAGAAGCAAAAGCGGTCCCATAAACAAGGTAAAGTATCAGCCTTTCAGCTTACACTACTCATCATGGCATTTCCCCAAGATGAAGCAGAGTTTCTGCTGAGCTCTCGTGATCGCTGTGACCCTCCTGTGCTAGGGAGTGGCCTTGGGCACACAGCGAAGCTCTGCTACTAGCCCACTACCTAGCCCCATGACAGCCTGCCCTGAGGAGCTCCCCTTTCACTAGTCTTGTGTTTGCCTGGTGGACAACGTATGCTGATCAGGAGAAAACCTCCTTAATTCTCCTGACATGCCTGAGAGTTAAGCAAGTTTTTGCTCTCTTGATCTCACACACTGGCAAAGCATGAGGCATAAAGGCTAAATTGGGCAGCAAACAGAGTAGCTGCCACCGAGAAAGAAATCTAGGAATCCTGTTGCCTTGCAATGCCCTGCTTTCACTAGCAGACAAATTTCCTTCTTAAAACTGCTTATTACTGAAATAATTGATTTAAAAGTTTTTGGACAATTCCTTAAAAAGCTATTATAATGCTGCCTTGTTAAATTCCATTAAGTCTTAAATGCTGGAGCCATCTAGCATAGGTCAGTTTAAAGGATCTGTATTTCCTTTGAAGAACATGAAGTATTGTAATTGTGCACACCACAGCTCTTTAATAATAAATATCCCTTATGCTTAAAAGTCGTACTAATAATTTATGGAGGTAGTTTGAAGAACAATTCTTGCATGTACTTTAAAGCAAAGTAGGGAGTGAAGTGCTGCTCAGAAAACACACAGCAAATAGGACCTTGTTATCTTTACTTTAGATGAAGGAAAACAGTTGTGATGATACTCTCATCTTACTTTCCTCTAGATGCTTAGCTTTATTCTCAAGGGCAGAAGAATAACAACAGCAAAAGGTACCATTACTGGAAATTCAGTCTCACTACTAAAACTACCTGCCTGAATACAAACCAGAAAGATTACGACATTGGTAAGCTGAAGATGCCCCTTGCTGATACATATAAGCACAAGAAATGATGCAAAAATTTTCTGCTTTACAATAAGATAAAGAATATTTATCTCAAATGCAGATGCAATTTTCATTACTGAAGATAAGAATTTTCACAGCAGTTTGGATTGCAAGGTTGTAGAAAAATGTTCTCAGCTGAGCACATAACCATGCCAGCATTCACGGTGCAGGCAAAAATGCATTTTGGATCCCCATGAAATAGAAATGAGGAGCTTAGGTTACAGTGAGATCTGGGAGCTTCTGCTACTTCAGAGATGGGATTTACTTTGGGTGACGCTGTAGATTGACCTGCCAGTGCTCAAGCATCAGGGTAATAGCTCTCAGAAGCATGGGTAATAGCTCTCAGAGAGCAGGGGCTGATTTCTGTCTAAATGAAATCTTTACTGATAATGAAGAGACTGATTTAGATTGCAGCAAAGATTTTGAAAGGATACCCTTAGAGAAAATACTTTTGCCTGTACATATATTCGGGTGAATTAATGCAGCATGCAAATCATATTTAGACTGCACCTAACTGACAAAAGGAGCATTTAAAATTACAGATCTTGGTACAAGTCTGTGGCATAGATGACTTGTCATTCAAAGAGAATCTACGTCTTTGCTAGATTCTCATGCTGGTCTTCAGTGAAGCCCAGTACGTTTTCTATGAAACTGTTTGGGCTGTCTTCCCTAAGGCAAGAATGAAATTCAATTGGGGACAGTACAGCTGACCATTCAGCAGATATGAATTTCCCCTGAAAAACGGAGAGCAGACAGAAAATTTTGCTTCGCTGGAATCCTCTTATGCCATTAGTGGCTGCAACATTTTTGGTTTATTTGAAGACCATATTCTTTAAATACTAGCAAACCAAGTCTCCTGGAATATGATCTGTCAGCCACACACAGTCTCCTTCAGTGACTGAGCTTAAGTCACACTTTCTGAAAAAATCACCAAAGGCCATGGCTTTATAAAATCATCTGTGTTCTGTTCTAGATTTTATGCTCATTTTCCAAAAAACAAGTGGAGCTCTGAGATTTACACAAGCCTATTAATTTTAATTTGTTCAACCACACTTTTGGTTTTCATTTTTTCAAGCTTGGTGAGCAAACAGAACAGCCTCAGCAGCGGCTGAACGTTAACTGAGGTTTGCAAGGTACTGGTGCAGGTAGGTGCTATGCAGGTCACTTCTTGGAGGCCTGCCAGCGCCCTTCAGTTCGGACCTTTGTCGCTGCAGGTTCATGACACTGAACAGCCTCAGCAAATATCACCAAACAAGCTGTGACCAGACAACTGAACTGAACTCTCTGTAAACAAAATGCACAGAGTAAAACATGTGCTTAGAAAGGTTATGCAAAATGGTAGCAAATGTTTCATTTTTAAACTCTTTTATTTTGAAACTGTATGCAAAAATATAACTCAGAATTTCACAGGTTTTTAAAGTATTCAAATGTATAATAAAATTGCACATAACAGAATGTTCTCCTGTTAAGACTTGCCATATCTGCCTGGAAACAAACCCACTAAGATCTGCCCACTCAGCCCACAGTACTGAGGGCTGACACCTTACCCAAAGGTCACTGAGTGATATGTTATAGGAATAGTACTAGTACCTCCCACAGATATATGTAGAGAACATTATATATTAGATATATCTAATTATAAAACATATAAGACAGAGTAACCTTGCTGACACTGCCAGAAATTTTACTGCTGAGTAGTCTGCTCCCAGGGATATTGTAACATTTGAATAGACAGCATAATGTTGTGAAAATAAAGATGAAGATGCTTCTGGCACCCTCATATCCAGACACTTAATTGTATATAGTGTTCAAATAAATTGTCAGTCTCCCTGACATCAGGACTGTCTAGTGCACATCTAAATGCTAGAAAACTTTATTCCTATTTCACAGACATAGCCACTTCTGAAGCAAAATGAAACAGGTTAATGTCATAGAATAAAACACAAGCTTAAGGAAAGAAGCAAAGAATCTGTAACCATCTGAAACTTGGGGAGTTCTAGGCAATTAACCAATCTTCTGGCTAAGAAAAGGGTTAGAAGTATTTGTTCATCTCTCCTCACACTCATTCTGTCTTCCTGTCCCGTGCATATTCACACATTTGAGTCGTCACTCATCAAAGTGCTCACAGGGACTGTGATCCACTGCCACTGCAGTCAGTGGAAAAGGACTCTTACTGATTTGCGCTGGATGGGACCCAAAACACACACTGTGTGTTAAATACTTGCACATGGGAGCATTTGCACCCAAACTGACTATACTCATTTGGCATGGGACATGGCTCAAAACTCAGGACTATAAGTGTTTCAAAGCCCTGTCAGAAAAGTCAGGAAACAGAAGGAATATGATGCAATTTATGTGACACAATCATAACGTAGTAATACAATTCAAACATCACAATGCCAAATACAGTTCTTGCAATCCCTGAAAACTTATAATCACCCCATACAGTAAAAAATAAAATGTCAAAAAAATGCAGTTCCAGAACAAAAAACATGCCTCTGTTTAGATTCACCATGAGAAGGAAAAGAAAATGAACTTGTCAAATAAATTATATTCTGTGAATAACTTGCTTAGGTCTGCTCATTAAACAAAACCTTTTACAAAACACACTGTTCTGCACAAAGAATGCTGCTGCTGCTTCTTCAAGCTACATAAAGGTCTTCCATTTAATTCTGCTAATTGATTACACCTTTCTTTGCAGTTCCAATTTTAAAATGTTATTTGGAAGAAAACATGCTTTTTAATCAATTTCAATTGTATTATTGTATTTCTCAAGGGAAAAGGGGACACTCAAAGGATAATAATCTTATGTCTGCACTAACCAACTGCCATATAAAATGTACTTTCTTTTTCTGGTCTTTGGAAAGTCTGCAGCATTGCTTAAAGATATTTCAGTTATAAGTCACCCTATAAGGTGCTTTCAAAAGAGCTCCTGTTTGTTTTTTGCTGTTTGTTTATTTAATGAGAATGCTTTGCTTCAAGATATACTGATATCACATAAATTCACATGAATTGCAGAATATCACATGAATTTGCGGTTCTTTGGCCTGGAACTGGTTCCTCGGTAACCCAAGACTCTCTTAGAGAAAGTGGGACATGGTAGAGTTCTCTATCTCTATCATGTGATAAAGAGTGATAAAGACCAGCATGCACATCTCTCTCCATGTTGCTGCCAATAGGCCAAGAAAAAAGGTATTACTTTCTATAGGAATGTGCTATATAAAAATGATGTTTAAATACCCCAAAGGATTAGGTTTGTAAGTCTACTTATGTGAGAGTTTTTCACCTTGTCTGGTGGAAATATTTGTATAAATACTGTACTGATAATTCTAAAATATTTTTTTTTCAAAACTTTTAGATTGCAATATCATTATTTTTTAATACTTAAAAAATGATTTCTAACTTTGGAACATAGGACCAGAAGAAGCCAGAAGAAAATGGACTCTAAATTCTCACCAGTATTTGCGCATAACTGATGTATTGATTTTTAGGTATCATACTGTATCTTATATAATATATCCTACAGGACTTGCATAGAAAATATACAGTAGACTAAAATATTACAGCTTTAAGAAAAATGTAATTTGGGAAATACTTTGCCAAATACATTTCAAAGCAAAAATGATAAGCTTCAAGAAGAAGCATGAGACCTGGAAGAGTGAAATAATTTGCCCCATTTAAACTGTAAGTCAGTAACTAAAATTCTTCCTTTCAGTTTAGGATTCCACAGGTAAGCATGCTGCTTCCAGTTTTGACTTTTTTTTATAATCTTACTTCCACTGCTGTATTCTACTTTCTACAATGTAAAAAGCTTTTGATGGTAGAAAAACCTATTGATTTCAAAGTAATGCTTATTAAATGTTATAAAAATCCTACACCTCCTAGTTAAGGGCATATTCTTTTCAAATCTGAGAAGTCCAGATCCTTCAAAGCACTGCACCCCTGAATCTATCAAAGCAATGAGCACCACAGCTGTGGAGAGGATCTTGCTCTTGATGCAGTTTATTTGGTATCTTTGTGAAAGAAGAAAGTCAGTCTTCCCTCAGATCCAGCTTTGAAGCTCCTTCTAATTAGAAGTAATTCTTCTGTTTTGCTGTTTTTTATCCCCTTATTTTATAGCTAAAGCTATTTCAAAACAGTATATTTTTAATGGTCAGTTGCTTAGCAGTTCATCTGTTGTAGTTCATCCTCTCTTGAAGTCACGCTCCTGAGTGAGTAACACTGAGCCTGGACGTGCAGCCGCAAGTCCTCACGCAGTAAAGCCATGTACCATAGACATCAGATGCACCCAGAATATATATCAAACATGTAGAGGGAAGGTCAGAAAGAGAATAATTTCCTAAGGCTCTTAAGTTAAGAACTAGTATGAACTGCAAGTCTTTCACTTGCTTCCATCATTTTAGGGATAAATCTACACTTAATACTAACACTAACAAGTTCAATACTATACTCTAATACATACAATTTCAGGCATTTTAAATGTCTTCCTTTAAATCTTGGAGATTTCTCATTCACTGCTGATGTTAGCAAGATTTTGTTTGTTTTATTTTCTCTTCTTCTATTTTTCCCTGTTTCTTTAGGAAATGCTTGTATTCTTCAAAAATCGCCCAGAGCTATCACCCAATAGCAGCCCTTTTGAGGCATGCCCTCAAGAGGACATGTGAAAATGCAGCATGACACATTCACTTTATCAAATACACCAGTACTAAAAAGTAAATTTATAATATACATAAAGAGAAAAATAATATAGATGGCTTGTTTCCTTAATGGGTTAACAATGCTCAGTTTGTGTAAGTTTTCTGTGCTGTCATACAGCACAGACTCCAAAATCCCAACACTACTCCCAACACTACTCTACAGCTGCTTAATGGCAGTAAGTCCATTCATATTGACCATACTAAGATGATCATTGGATAGACTGGATCATTGGATAGACTGGAAAATTATTTTATGTTCACATAACAACTTTGTGTCATATAACAACTTCATTTCTCAGAGTATTAAGAGTTAACAGTATTTATGGAACATTTTTGCAAGCATAGATCTAATCTTACAGGTTTAGTGAAGAACTATCTTAATTTTCTCTGAGTCATTCTTCACTATCCATTCTAAAAAGTATATGCAGAGAATTGGATCTACTGATGATGGTCTTAGCTTGCAATGTATCTATCCATCTCACTCTGTTGACATTTTTCTCAACTGTGCCAATTTTGTTACATGAAATTTACTTTTTACATCATTACTCGCATCTTGATTATTTCCATTCTTAAAGCTCCAATCATACTGCTTTATTGTGCAGAGCTCTCTATTCAGCCCCCAACAAACTGAGAATAAGAATTTTAGGACCTCACAAGATCCTTTTACTGCACCTCAGAGAACATCACTGATGTTTGAAGCACCAGGAAATGCATTGGAGTTTGAAAGAACATTCAGAAGAAATACCACTGACACGTGCGCCTTTTTTCTGCATGGTGATCAACAGACCTAAAAAAAATGATGGATATCTATCCCAAAACAAAGGAATACTGAACTAGAAGGGTATTGGATCTGAAACTATACATCCACTCCTCACTCAGACAAGAACACTGAACATCTTGACCAAAAAATTATCTCCTTACAGGTTGTTGAAAATGTTCCAATTTAAATATTACTTTCCACATTTAAATATTACTTTTTGATGACTAGAAAAACCCCAAAGATTTCATCTCTTTTATGATATCATATATACTCTATAGGTAGCTGTCCTCTAGGTCAATAATTACTCCTCTGAGCCCATCCAGCTCTCCTTCTATCTTCAATGTAAAAGAGATGGCAATTGTTTTAGGAGCATGATCTGTGAGACAACTAGGTTCCGTTCAGATCTGTTCTCTACTCCCTTGACAGTCTTTTCATATGCTGAAAAACTTCCTCAAAGACATGTCTTTGGTGTCCTGCATATACAATGAATTTAACCACATGGTTAAATCCAAGCACTTAGGACAAATTGCAAAAATGTCTTTCCTAATTTCTTAAGTACTTGCACAGTTCCTTTCTCCTTTTTATGTTACTCTAAATAAATGTTGCTTATATTTTATGTTCAATATGTTGCATTTCAAACTTGCATATGGAAATTTTGTAATTAACTTATTGTGATTGACTTCATGAGAACATGAACTAGTACTCTGAGTACAATAGATGGTTGAAAAATCAGAGGAATTTTACAGAAATCTGCTCCAGTCAGTAACTTAAATAGATAGTCAATTTACATTTTAGCTAATCCCTCCCAGGCAGCTTAACATTACTGTAGTTCACTACAGCTCTGCCTATTTACACAGACAATAATTTGAACTCAGTACAGTCTACCCTTGCTGAACTGTAATACTGCAAAATCATTTATCTTATTAACTTCAATACTTCAAAAACTACAGACCTCTCTAAAGGGTAATGCATGATAGCAACAAACAGTCTGTGTGAAGCTTACTTTCCATGCTCCATACTAGTTTCTATGAGAAATTTAAAGCCCTTATAGCCTAAGTTTAGACTACCTAAAAAAAAGTCCACATTCCTGGGAAGAATACTGGGGCCAACAGTTCTGCTTTCTGCCTCCATGAAAGTTTTCAACACAAGGACGTATCTATCTCAACTGAATAGAAAATAAAGTTTTCTTCTGGCTACACTGAAGACTACATATTGAACCTTCAGTGTGCATAAACCAGGAACTAAAACATTGCAAAGAATTTTCCACATTCTAGTTAAATGCAAGTTTGATTTTTTTGCTATATAAAGACATCATGACTGAACTCCACCTCCATATACTGTCATGAAGAAAATGATTCAAAAACAATTTTAACCTCAGGGATTAGATTCCAGTATTAATTCAAACATAAATTCCCTTTGATTCAGAGGCATGTTATTTCTTTATTTTCGATATATTTAGAACACCTATAGCTTTCAGCGAGATACAAAAGTTAAATGAACTAGAAAGTGTATGAAGAAATGCTTTGGCTCTGCACTGAGAAATAAACAGTTGCTGTTATAAAGATGGAAAATGTAAGTTGGAGACAAAAGGGGCACCAAATCCCAAACAACTAGCTTTATGCAATAAAAGGAAAAAAAAAAAAAAACCTCTGATTTATACATTTTCATCATGCTGACCGCGATGTGTGCCTAGGGAAAGCTTCCACTGTGCATCTTAACAGCCAAAATCAATTGGAAATAGTATGATATGCGAGAATGCCAGGCCAGTGATGACATTCACACCTTTGCAAACAGCCAGAATAAATATCTGTGCTATGTATCACAATGAATGGTGCCTTTGTATGTGAAGTATTATCAAGTCTCCTTATGAGATATATAATGGAGTTTATATCTTTCTTTTATGATTTGCTCTTCCTATTTACCTTATTCTGATTTTATTTCTAGATTAGATGACATTGTGATAGGAAGCAGTCAAATGATAAGGTCAGGAAAAAAAAAAAAAAAAAGATTGTTTGTGTATGGAGCAATAAATCTTTTTAAGAAAATATAACCAAGGCTGGGAGCAGAATTTTCTCACTACCTTGTGAGATAACTAATAAGACTTGATAAGAATAATAATGCAAAATAAGAGTTGGATACAAGGGATGTGCTACCTTAAATATGTCTTTGGCCTTGTCAGACATAAGTTTTAAACAATTTAGAAAGCATTTACTTAATTTGAGTCTATAATTATAATGATTACATATGCCGATGGGGTAATTGAATTTGCAAATGACAATTAGCCATTTGAACATAAAATCATCTAATTAACATGCACAATTGCAAGTGAAAAATGATGTCCTTCACAGGTCTTAAGAATCATTTTCTATATTCTGCAAATTAGGATTAGTGACTGCAGTTTGTTACACCATGCTGATCAAAATTTTTGTAATATGCAATCATTAATGAGATAAACATACTTCACCATAATGCAATTGCACATGTGCATGAGTGTATGGAATATAAGTGTAATTAACAGTGTATACCACATGGTGTACACCACCACGCTGTTATCTTATGAGCTACAAAGGCCGAATAGGAAGTTTTTTCCCCTACTCATAAGCAGATTGTTAATTATACTCAAATAATAAAGGAAGATGGTAACCATTCCTACTATGGAACTATTCCTCTTCCCTAATGACCTTCTCTTAAAAGTCCTCCTTGATTATGAAGAGTCCATGCTTGGGGACTTTCTTGGCAGTCCAGGAGGCATTCTGCACTGCCTTGCAAGACAGCACTAATGCCAGCCCAAAGAATAGTTCAGTTTCTTCTGGTTGATGTGCTTGAGGAGTTTGTTTCCATCTAGCTTATCATAAAATACCAGCCTCAAATATGGAAAAATCATTACTGCAAACAGTTCCAAGAAACACAGACGTTAGCAGAACAGTGGATATGTCAGATAATGACATGAGGTGAGATCACTGAACCTCAGTATCACATTGTCTATTATAAACATTATTAATCACTTAGCTAAATACAGAGATCCCAAAACACTTTGCCAAAGTGGGAAATACTATTAAACAGTAAATTTAGGCCACAAGCTTTTGCTGTGATCATGCCTGAGTTCTCACATAACACACTCTGGGAGATTTCACTGAGTAATTTTTATTAATTCCTAATGAAGTGGCAAAGGCAAAAATGACTTGTTTCCAGTCAGTGAGTCAGAGACACACCTGGAAACACAGCTAATATTCTTGACTTGCAGGATCATGTTTGTCCACTAGCAAATTCCTTTTTGATAGGAAAGGAGAAAGGGGAGGGAAAGGAGAAAAGGGAGGGAAAGGAGAAAGGGAAGATATTGCACAAAGGATTTTGAGACAGACTTGCATATGCAAAGGTGTATTTACAAGGATTTGTAGTTGATGAAATTGATTGACTCTAATGCTGAAAGTTACTTTTGGTGAAAAACAGTAATATTTAAAAAAAAAGAACACATACATACACACACCCCAAAACAAAAACCAGAAAACTAAAGGAGAGTTTAAGAGAAAAGGGAAAGCAGGAACAGCCAGCAAGAACAGTGATAGATCTCTGATAAGCTCCCTCCTTGGGACACCCTCTCAGGTGCAACCGGCATTTCCATTCACAATACTCTTTTCACAGTAACTCTTGTAACTCCTTTATTTTTTAGGACTTGCTCAAATTCTATCATTTTCCCCATTTATGGTACTGTTAGCATTTTATCAGAGGATTAATAGATATAATCAAAGAGTAGGGCAAGAGGAGGAGGAGAAGGAAAAAACGGACAATTGCTTGCAATAAGAAGTTGCCATAACCTCAGCATCAGGGTTTGCAAGGCCATGAGAATAACAGCACAACATGACAGCATGAGAGCAAAAAGGGAAGAATAATGCCACAGATCCAAAAATCACTGCCACAGCAACACAGGTGAAATGCTTCACTCACAAAGCTGCAAATGGAAAACAGGACGACAAGCAGAAGCCCCCAGCAGTAGCAATGGACGGCATGGGGAGGATCTTCTCAATGCAGAAACCAATCTGATAGAGGGTATAGAAAAGATGGAGCTGGGGCATCTTTTTGGGGCATCTAGTAACAAGAGGCAATGAAGAATGGAGTCCTTCCTGTTCAGGCAATGAGTTTGGGAAATGAGTGCAAACTGAGACACAGGAAATTCTACTTAAACATAGGAGAAAAAAGCTATTTTTGCTTGTTTTGCTTTGCTTTTCCTGTGAGGGTGATTAAACACTGGAACAAAATAGGGGTTCTTTCATTTGCATCTTCCAAAATCCAAGCCTCTCCTTCATTTAAGTCTTGTGACTGCTCCTCTGCTACCATGTACTAGGATGCAACATATTCATGTTCATCGTTGAATGGGGTCTTAGTGAGTGTAAAAACTTATCCTACAGTTAGCCCTTATCAATATTCACTCTAGCTTGTTAGGTTGCTCTCTAGCCAGACAGTTAAATAGAGATGTATTAATTGAATATCTAATTTCTGTCCTTGCCAAGGACAGGGAAAATGGTCACATAGCTAAAGACAGGAACTCTAATTTCTCTTCTTGGATCTGCTATTACATTTCTGAAGGCTTAGTGTGAGCAAAGCAACAACATGGACCTTGATCCCATGACTCCTTAGTTAACAGCTAAGTGCCCAATCCCATAGGCTTCTGCCTATTAGACTCCAGTGTATGCCTAGTACACATCAATGAGTTTATAACTCAACATGAATTTCACTATAGAGTCAATAATAAGAAGAATTGAACCTCTATAAAAAGGACTACAGTCCAACACTTAAATCACTCAGCCATCTTACCTGTGACCTTCATCACTTGATGGTTATTCTCAACCAAACATAAAGATATTGGCACATTATATCTTATATTCAGCGCGTGAGCAGGCATAGTAGGCACAGCCTTAAGCCTGCTTATCCATGCTGAACTAGGCCAACCAGGCACCCTACTAGGCGACGACTGCTATATACAGATATAGCAGTAATAACTTGAGAATATCAGCACTGGCCTACATCAGAAAGGTGTTGGAAAACTTAAATTCACAAGGCATGTGGGTTTCTCAAGTGTGATAGGAACACGCACATTGTTTTTGAGTCACTGTTCAAAAAGACATAAGGAATTTTTATTACTGGAGTTGTTATTTCACACTACTTGCAAATTTAAGCTGAATTCTGCCAACAGTTGTCTTTGCTCTCAAAAAAGAAGCCACGGAGGACTCAGTTCAGAGAACTGATGTACGTGCTGCCATCATGCATGTGCCAAGGATGACAGCATACACTCAGGGTTTGAGAGAGTACTGTTTTATTCCCCTGCTGAAGTAGTTTATCACCTCTCTGAAGTGAGTGCTGTTGTCGCATTGTGATAAAGCATTGTGAGTCAAAAACCCAAGGTCTTATTCTATCCAGATCAGAAAGTCTCATTTTATATGTATAACTGAAAATTCACTAGACTCATTAGAAAGTGACTGAGACAAAATAAAAGTACTTTATACAAATAAGGCAGCTCTGTCTATAGTGGTTTAAGGTAGCCTAAGTATACCGTATCAGTCCGATAATTAAGAGATATTTATATGTATGCATGTTTATATTCAAATATATATATTGGAAATTCAGAGGCTTTTCTTCAAATACCTTACCTGAATCAGGAAGAAAATGGAAAGGACAAGGATATGACATCCTGCGTGTGAATATCCTACTCCCTACAAGGTACTGGGCCTGTAACTCCAAAGCTTTCCTCTTTCCCACCTGTGATGGGAATGAGATGATGCCACAGTTCCCCCAGCTTTGATGGGGTATTGCTGCTTGTCTTGCTGACAATTCATACATTCCTAATTTATACTGTACAGATGATTTGATTTACAGTAGGACTTCTCTGTGACAGGCTGATTTAAGGCTTTGGGATCTTTTCAGTTCTTGGTCTCTGGGAGCATATTTTTAATGGGTAATTTCTGAAGTTATAGCTCCTGAGAGCTGTATGGGGGAAAGGTCACCAAACTTCCAAGCAGCTACTCAGAGAGAATATATTTAGCAGAGAGCATATTTCAAGACTAGAAGACTAGAAATCAAGCATTTAAAACTAAATCCAACCATATATTTTTGGAGAATTGACCTAGTATCTTCAGAATGAGATTTGGATGAGTAAGACTTTTAACGCCCCTTAGACCAAGGACGACCTTCCATTGGTGCACTGTGGATTTTGCATTCCCTACTACTAGCAACAATCTCATTTCATTCGTGAAATGATTTTTTTTCTTTCAAGTATAATATGCATTAAAAGATAATTGAGTCAAAATCTGTTGTTGCTACTAATACAAAATTATGAAACATGTACTGCATTTAATAGATGAAACTGACACCTTTATTTATATGGAAACTATTTCCTTTGGGGAATGCCCCAAAGAAATAAAATCTTATGCTAGAGGACTAAAGAATGAGCTATGAGACAAGGCAGCAACAGACTATGTCACGAGCTACCAGCACCATCCTAATTCAACTAAACAGCAAATGCCCCCAAACCTGAGAAGACATGACAACAGCCCCAGGTGCAACTACCTTTGCCAAATTAGTCTGTTCAAATTGACAAACGACTTTAGGAAAGGGTAGTAATTATCTTCAGATACACTGCAACATGGGAGAAGCTTGATTTAATTAAATCAGTAGCATTATAATTTACGTTATGATGCATACTTTAATTATTCAGAGCACAAATGTTCTTCTCAGAAAACTTTCATTAGAGATCCAGGTCAATGGAAAAACCTAGTCATATTTGAGTTTTCTTGCAACAATCACTGTGAACATTAGTGTTTTCCTGAGAGTTTTAACTAATCCATTTTCGCAATGATTAAGTCTGGCTCTGTTTAAATGACTGATAGTATAATCATATACTTTACTTGTAGTTAATTACCCATTAACTTAACAAATTCATACAATTATGTCATTATAGTTTCTGCAACCACTTTTGGCCCAGTTCCTGATATTTGCTCTATTATTCCTTCCTGTCCTAATCACAGAATTTCCTATTAATAAAAGACTCTCTTATTTGCGACACTGATGAAGTCAGCTAATCACTTATCCCTACTACATGAAAAAAATCACACTGCATAAATGTTTCATGCACAGAAATAAAAAAAAAAATGCTGAAAATATTATTTTTGAAGTCATCTTTAAAACAGTCAAGTAAGCTAAGTATACTACATTAACCATCATTACAATGCTTCATATTTACATAACACTCTTAAATATTTCATAGTATATACACAACTAAATTAAACTTCAAATGTTTCCAAGAGACAAAGGAATAAATTATGTTCATCTGGGAACCATACATTCTAAGATAGAGAAAAGCTAAATAACTGAGTCAAGTCACTGGCTAAAACAGGAAAAAAAAAAATCCCAAAAGTCTTGCTCCTCAGCCTGGACCTAACTAATAACAAACAATGCTAGAATAAGAGTAATAATATACAAATTATCAGCCAGAGATTCTGGAGGATTTGTTCTACATTCTATAGAACTAACTGCAGTGATTCTCTTATAGAATATATTGCCAATACTGTTAACAAGAAGTAATATAAGGTATACGGTGTAATATGAACATAGCCTTGAATTCTGATAAAACAAACTCAGAACAACATGATCTATGATGCTGATCTTTGTGTTTATTTGCATCCTGATATTCTTAAGCAATAAGCTATAAGTTCACACATGCTGAAGGTTTGAGTAATCTCACTCTCCTCACATGCTGTTCCTTCTTTTTGCAGAGGAACTTTCCTAGTTAAAAGTAAATTTTGTCCCACTCCCCATCCCTCAAAAACATGGGAAATGTGGGGTCGGAATATTTTAGAACTGCGTTTTTTTTAGTATGGAATTCAAGCTCTCCTTTTACTTGCTAATTTTTTCATTAAAATCAGTAGGCACCTCAGCTGCACAGAACCTTTGGATGCTAACAAGACCCAAATATAGTTTTAACAATTAAAAATGTCCTGAAAATTTTAACACAGTGATCAGCACATGCAAGAATGCCTTCCCTGCACACTATTTGATCTCCTATTTACAGTCACTGAATGTGACCTTTCTTCAAGGTAATCAGGAAAGTGATACTTAAAAATCATTCCAAGGTGCTGTGGACTGGCTTCCTTTCGGTATTCCTAAACAAAAACAGAGGAACTACTCATCTTGCATCTGATCAGATGAAAGGAATATTTAGGAAAAATATCCCTGTTCTAAGAGCTGATCATAGCAAAAATCCTTCTCAACCTTAATTAATAGCAAATTAGTGTCCTAGCATGATGTCTAGTTTTACTATTGATAAGACACTTAATCTTGATGAAAAGTTCTAGCTTTTGGCTTCATAGAAAAAGATACACACTCTCCACTCGCAAGACTGTGCAATAGTGGGAACAGGAGGGCGAGCCCAGGTAACCTGGCTCACTGGCACGTTCAGTATTAGCGCCCAGCTCTTCCAGAGCCTCTTATGGTTCAAAGATAAGAAGCACTCATTGCTTTTCAGTGTAAAGTGTTGCCCCACAAGAGCTTCTCCATTCACACCCCAGTAACTGAAATGATTCCTAGCTCTATAAAGCATCTCCTTGGATGAAAGACAGTCCGTAAGTATCCTCTTCAAGCCTATTTATGAGTTCTGGATAAGCAGGGGACATTTTGATATTTCTCCTAGCATTTTTGTGCAATCAAACTCTTCTACATTGCACATTCTATTACCACCTTCTAATAACTGGAGATGAAAGACTTCAGAAACGAGGCATGCTGCTGCATCATCTGTAATGGAACATATTCTTTCATAGAGCAAAGCAGGGTGCATCTGGCTTCTGTGCTGTTAGCAAGAGCATCAATCCAACCAACGTACATTCAGGCTTTGCTGATGTACACTCCTGTTAAGGAAGATTTTTTTTAATTATGGGGTAAGTGATGACTAAAATGAAGCCCTTATATCTACCAATCATTTCAGTGGTTGGCTTCAAAAAAGCCACAGAACATTATCTTGGCTAGTGGAAGAGTCAGCTACAGTGGTAGGCTGCAGTGTAAGGATTATTTAGCGAGCACATGATGATGATATCAGCCAGGTTATTACATTGTTGGAAACAATTACTAATTATGATACATAAGATTCAAAAGTAATAGCAATTTGAACTGCACAGAGGGGGATAGAACAAGCTCATAAACAAGCAGTGTTCCTAAAAATATTCTAATGTGAATTATGATGTGGATGCCTTTTGTTCTGCCCTCCTCCAAATATATCATTTCTGTGTTCATGAAGGACACTAAGAGTCACAAAATAATAAGTGGGTGTTAAAAATATAGCACAGAGACTGAGATACAAAGAGTTTAAATTGCTGAAGACAATTAGCCAAATGTTTTTTTTTTTTTTTTAAGTTGTCATCTAGAAATTAGAATCATTGTTAAAGACCTACTTTCTTTTCTTCTCTCTCTAAATATGCAGAACCAGAACAGCACGCTTCCACCTCATGTCACCGATGGAATACTATTTCTTAGCATTTGAGAAAAACTTTTCCCACTTTTGGTTCATGTCACACTCAGAAGATTATATTATCAGTCACGGTTATTGCATGCTAACAGTTTGTGACACACTGGGTTTGAGACTGTAAGCACATTGGGGACAGATTGATAGAGAGATCTATTAATAGCCATCTCGTGTGAACCTGAGCCCCTGCTTAGGCGCAGACTCGCCCCATGCTGCGACACGAGCAGCCACTCACTGCGTCTGAGTCACTTTCAAGGCATGACAGGAGGAACGAGCCCAGGTCTGCACTGTCTCTAGTGCAAGTGAGCACCAAACTACATGCAGTACAAATGACGAGAGAACTTTTTTTATGCATTGCCAGGCTATATGACTCCTTTGCCAGGCTATATGGTCCTTTGTAGCAAGGTCCTATGGTATTTAAATTATGATTTAAATACTAACAGAGTAGGTTAGAACAGAGTAGGTATCTTCAATCAAATCAAAGCGTCATATTTCCTGAAGCACACAGAGACAGAAAATCTAAAACTAGGCTGATCGACACAGATTTACACTGTTTTCACTTAGCTTTTTTGTTCCTTAATTGCTAATATGAAAGAGGGAAAATAATCTACCTAAAAAATATGTTGCTCAAATGCATACACTTTTGATAGAGAATACAATGCAGTGTCAGTTTGTCATACTTAGATGACATCTAAGTTTGTCATACTTAGACGACAAGCATCTCTAATTTTACCATTTTCTCCTCCCAAAGCTTATTATCTTCATTCCTATATCGTCTCTCTAAGTGCTACGCTATAGGTTTATATTGTGGCGCTATAGGTTTATATTGTGGTTCCCTCTTTCCTATATCTCACCTTTGCAACTCTGAGACAGCATCTTCTCACAATTTCTGACTGTTTACTTCAGAATTCAAGGAAGTTTTTGATTTCAATCAGACTCTAAAAATCTACAATTATTGAAAAGAAAAACAACTCAGAAATTTCTATGTATATTGATTCCTGAATATCAGAGCATATTCAGAGAGAATGAATTCAATAGAGTTCAAGAAGTTAAGAAAAAAAGTTATCATATGCAAAAAAAAAAAAAAAAAAAAGGAGAAAAAATCTGCAACTGCTCTGTGACAAGGGACAGGGTGAGCATTTATGCTCTGTTTCAATGCAAGCTCAAACTGACTGGTTGCATGGCTCTCCCCATGATGTTCACTATACTCTTTGGTTTGGAGTAGGGATGGAGAGGAAGCAGAGACAGGCAGTTCCCACAGCTCAGTTGCAGGTAAAGTGACTTCTGACTAAGTGGTAGCACTTCTTAACCTGCCTGAACTCAGTCATCAGAGCGTGTCTCACTGTGCCCAAGGTGTATGCAGTACAGCAAAGCATTTTGTGCCTTGCAATTTACAGGCAGAGGAGGGTATATGGACTGTATAAGGTCATAAAAAAAAAACAAAACAAAACAAAGCTCCTTACAAGGTTACCAGTTTTTCATTAAAAGTAAGTAAATAAGGGTACTTCTTTTCCACATTAATTGTGTTTTTTAATATGAGGACCTCTGGTTGGTTTCAAGGTTTGGGATTAATGCAGTTCCTACTGAGCCCTGATTACTGCATACAGTTTTCAAATATAACACAGGGAGAAAGTTACTTTAAATGAGGAGTTCTGCAAAGCACCTTTCTGAAGAGTGGTGCTACTCTTTCAGAAACTTTTTACATCATTACATTTTCAAAATAAAATCCCACAAAATCATCATAAATACTTTAAATCAATTTATAATTTTTTAAAAATTCTCCTCTAAATCAGCTGTTTGCAGCATGTAAAAATCTCTCAGTGACCACCAAAGAAGGTTTAATTTTAAAATAGATTGAATGGAATTGACATTTCAGCATCTCATCAATTTTGGCAGGTTTTAACTAGTTTTAACAAACATCCGTTAGCATATAAGACTGAAATTCCAGCAATATCCAACAGATGTCTCAACTCAGAGAAATCTACATACAGGCTTACAGATAAAGGGCAATGAGAAATAAAAAAATAAAAAAAAAAAAAAAAAACAAAGAAAACCATAGAAACAAACAAAAAGGACACTTATACACAGAACAAACCATTATTACTGATCTTTTCATAGTCCAAAGAAAATAAATTATTTGTATTATGCCATGAATATATTCAGGTTGACTTCAACTGAACTGTACCAACAATATCACCTGAAAATCTTGGAAGGAGTAAGAAAACATTTCAACATTTAATCTGACTTAAAATCCCATTCCCCTTTATTTCAGTGTTATCTCATAGATTAAAATGACAGGTAAGATGTCCCTTTTTACATCTTTCTGCTTCCTTTATAGGGCAATTGAAGTATGCAATTACTGTGTATTTCTGTTTCAGTAGCAGAGAACATAAAATACAGAGGTTTTTAGTTTTCAAGACTACTCAAGCTTAAGATCCAGTGCTGCCCAAATCAAGTATCTTTTACCTCTAACCTCTAGTAGGGACTACCACTACCAGCTAGCAGAACAAAAGCTAGGATAATAGAAAGCATAAATTACTGAAGGGGAAGAATTACATAGGGAGTAGGATAATACAGATTATTTTCCACTGGGAATTAGAATGGATTCTAGCGAAAGAAAAAATCAGCAATAGCAAAAAGCGCCTTTCTTTTCCCTGTAAATCACTTACTAAGGACCACTTATTAGGCACCTGTGTTTTTAAATACACTTAGATTAGATGATTTCTCATTTGTACTTGCCATTCACAATTTGTGATATATGTGTTTCCTCTAGATTTTTATTGTCTTCAGCAATTAAGGTACATTCATTTTGGTACCCAAATGAGAAAAACACATCAAAAATCAATAAAAATATCTTAATAGAATCTGCATTAATGTTTATAGAATATGACCATTATACCTCTGTATGTAATTTCACAATCTTTTTTCCATTGTGCTTTTAGTCATCTATCTTTCCTTTATAATTTAAATAAGCAGAAATACAAATCTGCCAAAGAAAGGCTTACCCAGTGGCTGTACTATGGCAGACAGCTGACTAGAGGTCATTTTTTTCTCTTTCCTCAGATACTATTGTTACCATTCCCACAGCAAATTCCCACAGCAAATTCTTGTTCTCACAGTAGATTTTACTACCAAAGGTTATGAAATAAGACAATTCCTGCTTGATGATAAGTAGGTCTTTTACCACAGAGGCAAGGAGGAAGGACATCTAATGAGCTGCCTTGTCCTCTAATGAGGTGTCCTTTGGTCCAGATAAAATGGTATAACATGGTCGTTACTGAAGATGTTAATATTTGTTACAAGTCTGGAGCTCAGAAAACAAACGAACAAACAAAGAAACAAAGAATACGAGCCCAGCAAAATTTTATTTGTTTGTTTCCTAGTATGATTCAAGGGGAACTGAGATGCAATAAAAATTTTAATTCCTGAGTTGAGATGGGCACAGAAAGAAGTGCCTTAAGGGTCTATGCACAGAAGATATGCCTCCAAATGCTCAGGATCCATCTGGAGTTTCATATCTTCCCACTGTACATAGTATTTCTAACACTGAACAAACAAAAGCATCACGTGTAAATAAAAATCTTGTGAGATCAAGGGTCAAGGTTATATAAGGAAAAAAGAATTCTAGAAAATAAACACTGAAGAAGTAGGTGCCTTCTGTTGACCTTTACTGAATGCTTTGTAGATGCTAAGGTAATTGTAGAGTATAATATTTTCTAACTCAGTACTTTTGTTGTTGTAAAGTGCCTGCTTCCTTCCTCTCTGTCCTTAATTTACTTCCATTTGTCTACAACAGTGCGAATTCACTAAATTAAATGTGAGAGAACTCCAGACCTCCCTAAAACTTGATTAAATATAATAAATGGTTCAGCACGGTGCATTTGCTTAATGCGTTTATGCACAGTCAATTGTCTTCACTTATAATGCAACATTATCACATTAAACCTAGCAAGGATCATATGCTCTGTCTGCTCTCTGGATAAACTGTGCAACATTGACTTCAGTGTGTTTTACACCATACTGTGTATCTATCATGTTATAATTTACTGAGCACTGAGCAGGGAACAAAACGAGAAACATTTCAATAATTTTTGATAGCTTTAATTCTTGAGTGACTTGCGTGCTGACTGTATCCTGTCATATAGCTAGGTAGTTTCACAATTATTCCAAATTAAGACCATAATAATGCACTCACATTTCTAATGAGATGACTCAGAGAATAGGAAATGTAATATGGAGACTTTAAACTCTGGGTCACCGGGCTCAAATCTCACTTAGGCTGGTAGTGGCTGAACATCATCACTACCCAACAGCTGTTTAATGGCTCGTATGTGAACAGAGATGGTGGTCTCTGTCCAGGCACTGCTTGATATTGGGTGCATTGTATTCCAGGTCTTGTTTCTGTCACCTAAAAGGGAAGATATACCTTCCAGTTCTAAACAGTAAATATACGGCAAGTTAGTGTTTACTCCTTATATGATTTCTGCAAGTTAGTACAAAGTTCTACCAGTGAGGAATCATAGGAAAGTTTCCTAGATTTCACTTACTTCCAAGGGAAATGAAATACTCCTATATCTAGGTATATCTTTCCAGTATATCTGCCTCCCATCAAAATATTTGCCCTTTAAAGATTTATTCAACAAATATTCTTAAATAATGAATGTACGTGGAACAAAGATTAAAATGGAGCATGGATTAAGAATGCCAGTCAAGTTGTATATATAGGCATATTCTAAGATCTTTTTTAAAAAAAATGTAATGTACAGAAATATCCTATATCATGCCATGCATGGATTACTGTAAGTAAATATACAGTTGAATGTCATTATAATCAAGGACTTGCATGGCAATTATCTAGGAAAGCATTAACACAGAATAATGCAGATGTGATTAATTCAACAAGCATAATCATTTTGTACAGGTGCAGGCTTTGAAAAAATTGACCTGTAGTCATTGACACATCAGACATGATGAGATGTATGTCTAGTGTGCAGAAAACTGCATTTGTGAATGGCCCAAGGTCATATGCTACACATTGAGATGAAAAATATTGTAAGAAAGAAGTACAATTAATCACCAAAATCTGTTAACTTTTTATGACACAAACCCAATAAAGGAACATTTCTGGTTTTGCTTTTAACTGTCTAATGTAAATGTAATTATATTTCAGATAGATTTAAAAGGTGCCAATTGTAAGCAAAAAAAAAAAAAAAATAGATCCACCGTCTCTGCATGTGTCCGGTGCTGGTACCTTGAATTATGCACTCATAAATCTAAGGTCTGTGTCCAGATCAGTTTACTTTCATCTGAATGAAGTAAAGGATGAGATGATGTTTTAATGGAGTTGTGCATCTGTAAAGACTGTGACAAGAATAACAGAAAAGTCAACAAATAGGAAACAACAATAACAACAGAAATGATCAGAGAAAGTGCCTAAGGAATCTACATGCCTAGGAAGATGTGCCTAATAGAAAAACAGATGAAAAAACACACTGGGTGAGTGGCAATTGGAAATAAAAAAAAAAATGTGCTGTTGGACTTCTGCACTGAAATTTGACACATTGTCCCCAAACATTTCCCACTCTGCATCATTGCAGTAAAAAATTTAGGCTGTGCATCCTGAATTGTGATTATACCTGTAAACACCTGGATCTGCTTTTCCCGAGGACTCTGTGATTAAAAGGTACACTTACATAAGCACTTGGGTTTCTCCTTGTACAAAGTATTTCGGGATTCTTGAGCTATCTGAAAGTGCCAAAGAACTGTTCTATGCAAAAGAGACTAAAGCGTGGTTTCTCACAAACACATCAGAACAGGAAACAGCAAAATTAGCCCAAATTTAAAATCTATACAGTTTGGTTTGTAAATACCTACTAGCATTTTAATGAGCACTGCAAAATATACATGCTTTTTATATTACAAGTAAATTTCTGAAAGACTGTTACAAATTAAATAGACTTAATTTACCACATCAGTCTATCCTATTATAATAAACTAATAAGGTATGTTTTTTTTTTGGTTGTTGTTGTTTTTTACTTTTTAATATTTATTTTACTACTTACATGGAAGATTTAATTCAGTATGCTTTATTGATTAAAAGATCAGAAAGCAATTCTGATAACAAGTATTTAGAACATATGCATGTTCTAAATGACAACACTTTTTTGGTTGACCTTGGCTTACTAATTTTTTTTTATAAAAACAATTTGAACAGTTATTTTTGTCCAGTTTCTGTTACTCTTTGAAGAGTTTTATAATCTGAGTGATTATTAACAACCCTTATGGATGAATTAGGGAACCAAGATCTCTGAGGCTGAAATCAGTTATGTATAAAGAAAGTCCATTATTTACAGCATCATTATGTCCCCAACTTATCTATTATGAAGGTCTATCCCAATCATCTGTAAATTACACATCCTTATTAACTAAGAGGCCTAGGTAAATTAAAATATTATGACTGAAGTAAATCAGCTCTCAAATGGCAGAACTGGATAGTTTATTTTATTTCTCAGGTTTTCATGCTTATTTGAGAGGATGTGATTTTCAGTAAGAGCAGAAGCAGAACTTCTTCATGTGCATGGCGAAACCAAATTTAAACATTTGCTTTCTTATAGAAACAGAAGTGTTCGTGTTTTGTAAAACCTTCTGAGACTATTCAGTGATGTCATTACTACTCTAACTAGCAGAAGATGCATCTTAAAGTTAGTTTGTATGGTTTGTAGAGTTATTTTGCTTAGTTTTGCTCCCTGATTGAGTTATAGAATGATAGAAGCCTTAAGGTTGAAAGGGACCTTTATAGATTATCTAGTTCAACCCCCCTGCACACATAGAGTCACCTAGAACCTGTGGTACAGGACTACATCCAAGCAGGTTTTGAAGATCTCCAGAGAAGGAGACTCCACAACCTCTCTGGGCAATCTGTTCCAGGGCTCTGTCACCCTCACTGTTAAGAAATTTTTCCTTAAGTTCCTGTGGAACTTTGGTGTTTGAGTTTGTTCCCACCACATCTAGTTCTGTTGGTGGCCACCACTGAAAAGAGGCCAGCCCCATCCCTCCTCACTGCCTCCCTTGAGGTACTTATAACACTGATCAGGTCCCCTCTCAGCCTTCTTTTCTCCAGATTGAACAGGCCCAGCTCCCTCAGCCTCTCCTCATAGGGCAGATGTTCCAGGCCCCTGATCATCCTCGTGGCCCTGCGCTGGACTCTCTCCAGCAGCTCCACATCCCTCTTGTACTGGGGGGCCCAGAACTGGACAGTAGTCCAGATGTGGCCTCACCAGGGCTGAGTAAAGGGGCATGATCACCTCCCTCGACCTACTGGCAACGCTCCTCTTAATGTGCCCTAGGACCCCATTGGCCTTGGCCACGAGGGCACACTGCTGCCTCATAGTCAACTTGTCATCCACCATGATGCCCAGGTCCTTCTCTGCAGAGTTGCTCTCCATTAGATCGGTCCCTAGCCTGTACTGGTGTTTAGGGTTATTTCTCCCCAGGGGCAGGATCTTACTCTCAGCCTTGTTGAATCTCATGAGGTTTCTCACTGCTCAATTGTTCAGCTGTCCAGGTCTCTCTGGACGGCAGAGCAGCCCTCTGGGGTGTCAGCTGCTCCTCCCAGTTTGATATCATCTGCAAACTTGCTGAGGGAGCACTCTGACACTTGATCCAGGTCATTGATGAATAAATTGAACAGGACTGGACCAAGGACTGACCCCTCGGGCACACCGCTAACCACAGGCCTCCAACTAGACTCTGCACCACTGATCACCACCCTCTGAGCTCTGCCATCCAGACAGTTGTTAATCCACATCACCGACTACTCTTCTAACCCTTCCTTGTGAGGGATGGTGTCAAAGGCCTTGCTGAAGTCCAGAGAGATGACATCCATCGCCCTCCCCTCATCTAACCAGCCAGTTATTCCATGATAGAAGGCTATTAGGTTAGTCAAGCACGATTTCCCCTTCATGAATCCATGCTGATTACTCCTGAGCACCTTCTTATCCTCCACATGTTTGGAGACAACAGCCAGGATGAGTTACTCCATGATTTTTGCAGGGATGGAGGTGATGCTCACTGACCTGTAGTTGTCTGACCTGTAGTAGGTCCTCCTTCTTGTCATTTATGAAGATTGGTGTGACATTGGCTTTCTTCCAGTCCTCTGGCACATCCCCTGTTCTCCTTTCAAAGATGATGGAGAGCCGCTTAGCAATAACATCCACCAGGTCCCGCAGCACTCTCAGATGCATCCCAGATGCATCAGGGTCCATGGAACTGTGGATGTCAAGTTTCCCTAAGCACTCTCTGACCCAATCTACCTCTTCCTCTCTCCTGCCACCCTCTCTGGTTTCTACAGTCTGGGCTTCCAGAGGGCTTCTCTTAGTAAACACTGAAGTGAAGAAGGCATTCAGTAACTCTGTTCTTTCTGTGCCTTTCGTAACCAGGGCACCCACGCCATTCACCAGCGGACCCACATTTTCCCTAATCTTCCTTTTGATAACCTTCCTTATGAAATAACAGAACATTGATTGAACCGGTATCGTACGTTTTAAATGCAGCTGTCTACATGTTGTCTTTATTTTAGTAACTCAGAACAATAAGGACAAAACTGTTGAGCAAAGCTCTAAACAGATTCTTAGGTTTCCATTCTTCTTTTATTAGAATTTTATGTTCCAAATACTTACAATTTAATTTTACCTCTTAACATTTGCAACTACATTTTTGTGCCTTGATAAGACATGATATCAAAATATCAAAAAGATGCGATTGCTGCCTTCAAATCTCTGAGACAGACTGGAAGTCAAAAACAGAGAAGAGGTGGTTTACATCCATATGGCTTCTAGCAGAACTTGGGAGAGAGGCAGAAAGTGCACAGTTACTATGAATACAATCAGAGAAACCTTAACTCCTAGTATTAGACCAATCCAGACTCTCATGATTCTTGCCTGGTTCTTGATCTAATTCTCTCTGAAAGCATGAAATATGTTGTGTCATAAGAACTTAATCTAGCTTCCTCTTAAAGGTTCCTGATCTTACTAAATTATATAGATTCATGATTTATAAGTGTACAATGCCAGCACTATCTATCATTTACGAAAAAAAAAAATCATAACCACTTTTGACAGGCAGTTCCCTCTGCGTAATCAGTCTTTGATTTTTGAATACAAAGAGTTAATTTCAGGGAACAAGAAGAATTATATTACAGGGTCTGAAGCCTGCATTTAATTTATGGTGAATTGTTCATGCAGAGAAATGGATTTTACAATGAAATGAGAGATTTCAAACCTTTCAGCTGTTTAATAAACCCTATAAATAGAAGAGATGAGTTGGGATTGAACTTCCCAACCTACCTGTCTACCTGCACATATGGCTAAAATACTATTGCGTAATAGACAAAAAATAACCTTTCTCATATTTCTATAAACTAAAGTGGTCAGGAACTATGTCAGCAACAGATAGGTCAATCAACAAGGCAAATGGACACTGATAGTAGTGAAATATTTTAGGAAGTATGTCTTCAGTGCACTTTCCAGTTCAAGTGAAATTTTCCTGAGAGTTGGAACCTCTCATAAGACCTCTGATGGTAGACTCATGAATTTTTATTCCTGATTCTAACCATAATTTTGTATGATCTTGTTCCAGGCCCTATATTTCACCAATATATTTACTTGCAAGAAGTAGATTGATGGTTTTACAAATGAAGTATGTCGCAGCTATCAATGCAGCAAACTTGCCCTGCATGGCAATGTGCTTCCTGTCTCCTGAACTCCAAAGAACTCCTTGTAAGCAGACAAAATGGAGTTGGCTTCACAGCTGTTTCTGTTTTCAGGCTTGCTAAAGAAATTGTAACAGCTTTGACTATCCATCTTGGTAACAGAAGACCTTGTCTGTTAGCAAACAACCTAATTAAAACCATAATCTCCTAAAGATGGAAGTGTGAACTTAGGTCCCAAAACAGTTTTATAAAAGGATTTATTCATTTATTTCCATCCTTCTCTGGACTCTTTTATTTCACTAATTTCTAATTAATTAATCTTATAATGTTAGCTGATATAATTTACAAACAGCAAAGTAACTCCAGTTCATTGTCAATGATGGATGAATTCTAACTGTGTATTTTCAAAAGCCTTGATAAATTTTTATACTTTAAAAATTACAACTGGGGAGTTTTTTCAAGATCTTTCGTCCATTCCATGAGGGCCTTTGTAAACCTAAATAGAAATATGATTTGGTTTGATGGTCAACAATCTAAGTTGTCATTGTCTGTTTCTAGCTGTTAGTCAGGACCATGAGACAAACTCTTTTCTCCTCACCTTACAAAGACATTCAGAATGATTCTTATTTCTTCTTCCTCTGAAAGTTGAGTTCAATTCTAACTTTACCAAGGATAAAAAAGTTTGTTAATATAGAGTAAAATATATTCATCACAGAAATTATCAGGTCCCTAAAGGTAAAAATAATTTCAGTGTCTATCCTAGAACATGATGTGTGACTTCTGTCAAGTTTACCACCAATTCACCAGTAAGGTGAATAAGGTGAATTTTTTGGCAATTAGTATACCACAACTTTTATTGTAAATGTCCTATTGGAAACCAAAGATAGTGAATATATTTGAAATGTGAGATCTAAATCAGTCAGTGGAATAGATGAGCCAACAGCACTATCGTTGCAGGGAACTATGCAGAAGGCTCACTGCTGATTGCAGTAACTAATATAATTCTCTGCTGAAACCACTGCAGATTATAAAGTGAAGGATAAAAAGCTTAACAATGATTGACAATTACTGCATGTATGTCACATCAGTTCCATGAGACAAAAGTATCTGATCCTGATTCATTTTGTCCAAATAATGAAGAGGGTAGCAAGAATGTAGCTGCTTGAAATAACTGGATTCTTTTGTGGTTGCCATTTCATCAGTTAGTGTTTTGGCATTAGATAGCTGTGCAGAGATTTTTTTTGCTTCTAAGCTTCCTCTCCAGGATAATAATTTCAATCTTTGATATGTGGCATTTTAGAAGATATACTCCGTAATGCTCTCTGGGCTAAGGCCTATCAAAGACATTGGACATCAAGCTGCATCAGTTCTGAGGACAGAAAAGTCATAAAAGCACAGTTCTATTTTGTTTAGAAGGAACTCAAATTGGAAACTACTTATTTCTTGGATGGTGAAGTGTTGTGAGTGCTTATGCTGGCTCATTGTACAGCATCCCCATTCTCTTATTCACAGGAACATTTAGAATGGAAACTAATGTCACAAGGAGACTAAGAAAAGAATTCAGAAACAATAAGTGATGACTTTCCGCAATTCCATTAGAAGTGAAACACAGCTAAGCTTCATGAGACACTGAAAATATCTTTTAGGAGAGGAAAAAAGAAGAGAAAAAAATAAAAATAGAGCTTATATAGTACCACAGAAGTAATTTCCTTTGGCTGCTTTCTGAGGTAAGAATGTGAAATACAGTTATGTCTGGAGAATCTGTATGTCACCTGAACTGTGCATCCTTCTGTATCCATGATCTGGCACAAAAACCACAGACGTTATAGAAAAGCTTTCTGAATTCCTGAATATGAGTTGAGATCTTGCACAGGCAAAAAGGAGGTAAAGTGTTTAAAAATATATAATTTTGCTTACAGTATAATGAACAAAAGGGTTTATTTAAGTCTTTTCTTTAAAACAGCTCTCTGCATCCTTCAGCACTACGTAAGTCATTTCTTAGCCATTCATTATCAGCTGAATGCAAACTGTTCCTCTCATCAGGCTTCAGCCTTCAACACTGAAGATGTTTTTAAAAAGGCTCCAAATTAGTTTGATAAGAACTTCCACTACACAGTGCCATAACATCCTTTCTATTCAAAGCTTTGATAGCATACAAAGCTAAGCACGTCACCAGAGATATTGAGCACCTTCATCTCCATTAACTTCAATGAGAAATGAGGGCACTCATCAACTCAGTAGACCCAAGAAAATGCTCCTGCATAAAAGAAAAATGAATTTTCCAGCACATTTAGTTCCAGGGGTATCACAATAGCTTTTCCTCCCATGGCATGATTCCTAGTCCAATTATGCAGTGATTATTCTATTTTGGTTTCTACTTTGAATATGCAGTTTAATTGCTCAGAGAGAAACAGTTCGCTATTGAATGTAGAAAAAGAAAAAAAGGAGAATCATTTTTGGCTGAGTCTGTCTTGCTGCTGTGAATCTGTAGGCTATCATTTTGGATGTCCAGCTTAGAGGAAAAATGTCTGGTTCCTGCCATGGTTGCTATCAGCGGAGATTAAATACATTTAAGAAATGAATTTTTTCCTTATATTCCTTAGAGTAAATGCTGCCTGTAATATGTTAAGCTCTCTAGTAGTCTTGATGGTAGGTTACAAGAGAAACACTTGTAGTGAGGGTGATTTGATTTGGTTAGTATATCATCTATCCTGTGTACAGGAGGGTAGCACTGCCTCATGACTAAATGGATATCTGTCATTCCTGCTCAGAGAACTGAACAATTTTGTATTCATAAGTACCTGAGAGAATAAAACATAAGAAAAAAATCAGGCCAAGATGCTTTATTATTATCAAAAGTAGGTTGCTATCAGAGTCTCAGCTGAGTGCATTTAAAATGGTTTCTGCAGCATTTTGCTGTCCGAGTTCAGAAATGGAGGAAACCATGGTAGTAAATAAGTTTTCATTGTTCATCAATTGTGACCAAATAGGTCAATTTTTTTAATATTTAACCAAATAAATAAACCTGTTGCTAAAACCTCTCAGGCCTTTTCAATGATCATTACAATATTGCACTTTCCAACATATATAAAATTGATTAATATGTACTGACGTTTCCTGTATTGTTTTAGAGAAGCTGTAAATAGTATTCCTTATTACTAGTAATGCTACTGCAATTAGAGCTATTACTTTGGAATACCATAGTATTTTTATATTTGAAGAGCAACAGAATCCTTTGCTTGCCAGTCACTGTGGAATTCCAAGTTGACCCCAGGCAAACTTCAGGTACTACAGCAGATCCTCCCTGGCTATCAACTGATGCAGGTCAATGGAAACCCATGTGGATACAGCATAAGCCAAATGAAGATATCTATTTTCTTAAAGTATAACTGACCAGCCCATGCTCTGCTTGCTTTCTTTGATTTTCCCTGCATGTCAGGCTATATTCAAAACTAATCCAATTTAATTTCCTCAGTTACAGAACCTGCCCAGGTAATAACACAAAGCTGCTCAAGTAACTGCCTTTTAATAAATTCTAGATTGTTCTTGTGCCTCAGAAATGCCAATTTCTATGCCAGTAATTCCTAAGACCTCAGAGAAAAGTCCATTGTCAAGTCTCAAGATGCATCATTTTCTTTCACTGAGTGCTATAAAAAATATTTTATGTTTTATAGATGCATACAGGGAAGCACAGTTTGCAAATGCTTTTTGAGGATTAGAACTGCATAATAGTTCATCAGATTTCAGCTGGTCCATCAGATTTTTTCCAGGAGAACAACTAAAAGCTTCCCTGCAAAATACGTGATCCAGGAGAGGACACATCTCTGCATCAAGATGAAGGGAAAATGAAAAGCATGGAAGTTGATGAAAGTGTGTAGGAAACAGGCCAAACTAAAATGCAAAATAGACAACATGTTAAAGAAATTAAGAAGCATGCATGAATATGTCCATATACAAACTGTTCGACCTACCATAACCAATTCTAAATTTCTAGATTCTTTTGAGATCACAAGAATCACAAGAAATAAGTTACTCACATGACTTTTTAATTTATGTTAGAAACCAATTTTTCTTAAAAATCCTCCTGCTTCTACCTTTAATCTGTTTCTTCTTTCCTCCAAAAAGTTCATCAAAAATATATGAAATAATGCCTCAGCTTTATGCTGGAAGAAACAATTAATTTGAAATGGTGTGGTTCTTAATAAACAGCTTTGTCTTTTGTGTCACTAAAGCAAATGTAACTGAGATCGAGGTTTTATCATTTGCCTCGTAATTGCAATGAAAGTTCTTGAGAAAGCTAAATTAACATATTGTTAGAAATGTGTTAGGGCAGCTCTTGTTGCACTGGTTTTGAAGTTGTAAGGTTAATCTGGGATAAGTAAAAGATAAAAACAACTTTTAAGATGACAAAAAAAGTGCATTCACACTTCGTATTACCCAGCTCACATACCCTCACAAAAAAAAAAAAAAAAAGAAAAAGAAAAAGAAAAAGAGTTAAATCAGTGTGGGATTCAAAACAAACATTTATATTTTCCGATTTAAACTTCCTGCAAAGTCTGGCTGACTGTAAATGCAAAATGGTAAAAAAATGCTGAACATTATTGAGTTACTTTTCTTATTATGCATATTATTTTTCATAGTTAATGTCTGTTTTTAAAGGTAGCTTTGCAAACCAGCATTTATTTGGACAGTAGAAGTAATGATTGAATTTATATATTTTTGAGCAGCAACTGTATAAATATTTGAGACAAGGCATATAATGGCTAATAGTAAAGGGCTATATTCTTGATTTGAGGAAGGTAAACCTTCAAGATTCATTTATGTTGGGGGAAAAACAAGTGAAATTTGTAGTACTAAATGAAGAGAAACTCCTCTTTGGTTTCCAAAAGCTCACTGACTTATGAGCAGAATGAGAATCTAGGACTATAAAGATTGCATTGTACTGGTTTTTAAGTTATTTATGATAAATGCACCAGACTCCAAAATCTATTCACAGTTTGAAACAGATGTTTAAGTCAGGACTGTCCTGAATGGGTCAAAGACAGACTGTGGCAACATAAACTTCCTTGCAACCCTGCCAACAAGCCAGACTTTATGTGGAGGAATGAGGAAGGTTCAGGGTTTTCTAGAAAGAACGATGGTTGTACAGATGGTATAATGTTGCTTATGTAACATGATACCAGAAAGCACCAGACATGCCCTACATGTGCTTCACAGCTGGTCTATGCCAGTGCCATAAACCCACCCCCTTCAGAACTGTCTGGATGCACCCAGCACGTGGTGTGTGATACTGTCACACACTCAAAAAACTACTCAGTACTATTTCTTAGGCTCCAAACTGCTGAAAAACAGACTACATTGAAAAGGCTTTACGTCAGGTTGTTGTTATGTCCAACTCCCGAAGAGATCAGATACTTCTGATTTCTGTTTCTCTCTCTCTCTCTCTCTCTCTCAATAGGTGTCATCAAAGCCTGGTGAGCTGCAGTTCAGCAAAGGAGTTCTCTCCAAACTTTCTCAACTCCCTTATTGTTCCTATTATGATATTTCAAACTCAAATAAAATGCTCACAAACTGTTTTATGGGTGGTCCATAAAATTTGATTATTTTCTAAGTGTATAAAACAAGGAGTTTAACACTTTTTTCAATAAAAATATCAAATACAAACTCTTTAGAACATCTATGGTCTACAGACCGTGGGATATCCTTAATGAGAATATTTATGTTGCAAATACTTATTTTGTTACATTTGAGGAAATACTCCACTTTCCCTTATATGATGACAGAGGGTGTGTTTTTCATTTTTGCTTTTTTTGGGGGCCTGTAGATTAATGTTTTGGTGGCATTACCCCTATTTGAATGAAAAAGCAATGATGCAGAAGCAGCATATTTCTGAATACAGATGGTATATTAGCTTGTATCCAGTGTAATAGTAATCACTGGACTTTTTATATAAGCGTTGATGCTGAAGTTCCAAATGGTGAATTATTTTTACTCTACTGTACAAATACCCTTGGGTTTCCTGCCAAAATTTCTCAAAGTTGCCACACAGATACCAGTGACCAACAATAATTATATCAGCAATGAAAACAACAGTCAGACCTGTGTTATGGACTAAGAGCATTTAATGTTTCCAGTCTTCGGCATTCTTTGTTAATTCTCACTGGTAACTTAACAGATATCCCCTGAACCACATACTCCTGAACCATGTTCAGGACAGAGAGCAGCTTACTTGTAGTGTTACAGTCTAGCAACTTCTGTTAGACTCAACATGCTCAACATACAAGTATGCCACTTGCACTGGGAAATAAGCTGGGGTGGAGATCTTATTGCAATAGTTATAAAAGGAGTCATGAGTGACATACAGGTATAGACACCACAGACGCTTAAAACAAGGTAAAATGACTCACAGACAGCACATGCTCGATAAAACATTACATAAATATTAATTATTATTATAATTCAGGAAATATCTAGTAAATAATAACCAAAAAGTCCATACTTCTTTTATGAAAATAAAGCTTCAGAACTAAAAGTATACACTCAGGCAGACCTACTAACCAGCATTACTATTTACACAAGCAATAATTATTAAAGTTTATATTCAGAAAGAACTGCTCTCTAGAAAGAAACAAACATATCTATAATGAAGTATCAATCATGTGACATAATAAACTAATATACATGGAAACTATAATTAAATTATTCTCCATACTAATTAAGTTAACAAAAGGCAGCATTCCCCCTTTGGAGAAAAGGCAACTGGGTTGTTGCTCCAAGCTAAATTTGTATTCTGAAGATGACTTTTGAACTGCAAGTAAAATTTCTGTATCCTTATCCTTTCTTAATAAATGAACAACATGCTAAGGACTTAAGTAGAGATTTTCCACAAGTGAAATCAGAAGCAATCTCATCTACCTCTAATTAATTTTGTATTTTCAGGATTTTCTCCAAATTTATCTTATGTAAGGCCCTCTAGTAAGAAACATCAGTATCTGATTAATTTGCAATGGATATGCATGGATATGCACCTTAAAGTTAACCAAAAGCTTTTATTTACTAGCAGAATGCATGAGGGCTTGTAGAGAGGATTTTTCAGCAGCTTTTGCTCTCAGGAAACCTTGAAGTTGAGCAGACTGATGAGAAGAATCAGTTTGCACCAATTACTTTTATTTTTCTGCCAAGAAGCAGGTTAAAATAATGTTTTATAGCAAGTGAAACAACTATATTTGACAGTAATAGTCTGTGTATAGTACCAAGAAGTTGAACCTTGACAAGCATATTTTCAAGCTAGATCATTTCTGAAAACTTGCATTTCTTAAACTTTTCTGTTCTTAATGTTTGATATAGATCTACATGTCAGCAATATACATGTAAATGGAAGATGGAACACTTAAAGTAAAATAGTAAAATAAACTTTCTGTATGAATACTGGTTATTCCACCTTTTTCCAACAGGGAACAGCTTCAGTCTTATGCAAAAATGTATTGTGGCAATTAAAACAGACAGTGCAAAGACTGAATGGAGTTATGCTATTAGGGAAAGTCTTTATTCTTTTAAGCAATTGTAGCATACCTTTTATGTTAGCTTTAATTCCAGCTTCTGGGATCAAGATTGGTAACATCCACCAAGACCATTATGTAAAATTCCTGAAAAGCTTTTGCATGTTTCCAGTTGCTATTTTCAAGATTTATGGTTCTAAATATAAACTGGCTAATATTTCCCTCCTCAATTGCTAACTCCAGAGACTCCTTGGCATGGGTGCAATCATTCACAGCTGTATGCAAGATGTTGTTAAATGCAGAACAGCATTTCTAGCTACCTCCTGCCCACTGTCAACAAACAATATTCAGCTGATTCTTCCCACTAAATAATTACTCTAAATAACAAATATATGTTCAGATGTATTAAAATCTAGCTGAAGAAGAAACAGAACGTTAAAGGCAAAATGCACCAACTTTATTTTTTTTAATTTATTTTTATTTTTTGCGGGAATTATTTAGTTTTGCAGGAAGTGTTCAGCAGAATCTGTTTAGTTAAGGATTTCTCTATAGCCTCCATGTTGCTTCAGGTGAGTGCAACTTAAGCATCATGTATATGAAGTTTTGTTTGTTTGTTTATTTTTTAAAATGTTTGATTGCTTGGCAAATCCTTCACTAATCTCTCTATCACCACTGGAAGATTATGTCTTGCAATATGTACACCAAAGGTCCAAAAACCTACCTATGCACACATGTGACTGTAGAAAGCCCAGCATGTCCCCCAGTTATGTAAAGTTTAGTTATAATTAACATTATGTAAGACAAAGCCAGATCAGATATGTTCCTAATCTTTTAAGTGCTTATTAAAGACCTACCACTTCCTAGTGTCTGCACTCTATTCAAATCTGTCTTAGACTGAAGGATGCAGAAGAGAAGCACTGACACTGTAGAATATTTTTCCAGCTCAGATCTCTGAGCCTTCTGAAGTTTTATACTGATAAGTTATGTAAATGTGGAAGTTGTTTTTTCTTCTTTAAGGATATTGAAGGATGGTAAATAAAATGAGGACCAAGATGTTACAGATTGTTGTGACACATAACTGTGAACAATTGTACTACAGGAAACAAGTTTAAAGGAATCTTGAAAGTTAACCTGATCTAGGTAAATCTTTTCCAAAGTGCAAGACGTCAGAAAAAACAACAAAGTGTCCTGATAGCATCTTGTTGGAAATGACTTCTGTAAAATTTTCTTTCTCTAGAAAAAAGGCAGGCAATAACAAGCACTTTTTTGTAGAAGCCAGCTTATTGCCAGAAGTCATTTTTTTCATGGATTCAAGGGAAATATTTTTGCCAAGTAGAGATTTGGAAAGGAAAGAGAGATATTGACCCACAGCATAGAAAGCTTTATCAGAGGCTTCATCATGAACACTGTCAGCTTAAACATGTACCATCATCTTTTCATTTGAGAGCTTGAAAAGAATGACACAGAATGTTAAAAAGCTTTTTCTTTTTAAGTAGAGCTTAAGCTGAAATGCGATGAAAATACTAATTTCAATGTCAAGATAGGCACCCTAGCTTTTTTGAGAGTATCCACTTCAGACGATACTTAAATAAATCATCTTCCTAATTCTTATGCTGCAATACAGGCTATTGACAAGTCCATTTTATGCTACAAGATGTTTAGTACTTTCCTGGGTACTTTCCTTATTCTAGCGCTGGTCAGCATTTGCTTACTAGGTTATCATCACACTCTTCATCATGACTCTAATATAAAAGACTTCAAAGTTCTCTCTCTCTCATTTTTTGTTTTAAGAGCAAAGACATGATGCAATGTTTCTCAATCAAGTACAGGCATATAAGCATATTATTACTTATTTTCTTAAGTATATGCCAGTCTAATAATAGTACATTACTTTAATTTTTGGCCTCATTCTGACTGGAATGGCGCAAGAATTACTTGGTACATTTCTCATAGAAAAGCATAACAAAATCCAGACCTCTCTAGATCTATAAATGAAAGGAAAATTTTAGTGAACTAACTTCTAAAAGCAGAAATAACTATTTTATATGAAGAATCAAAAGGTAGCATACTATCTCCAGCTCTGAGCATTGGGAGAATATCACATACAGTTTAGTAATGTCTTTCTGCATTCAGTAGAGCCATTCATGAGAGAGAACTTCCAAATATGCTTCTTAGAGCCTGTGTTGGATAACTTATTCGCAACAGTTGTTCAATGGTTTTCCTGAGATAATTTATTGATGAGGTATGGCCAGAGTTGAATTTATTTACGCTTTTGGTGAGTTACATGTGCTCTTGCACATTCCGTATAGAGCATTCCTATGAGATAGACTTCACTTTTCCTCTAAATATAAAATATGGTGAACAATTAATCTCAGTGGTTTTCAATCTAGATTAGGAAAACTATCAATATGTTGAGAATAAAAGTACCATCTATAACACAGCACGCAATAATTTTTTTCTTCTGTAACAATCTGCAGTGAATTCAAAAAAATTCTGTGCAGAATCATAAGATTTAAGTACAATACACAGATAGTAAAGACAATTATAAAATTAACTTCACCTAAAAATGCACTCAAGGTATTTGATTCCCATTGCAATTACGAGTTAATGCATCTTTTTCTATTTTTATAAATTCTCCAAATGGGTAGAAAACATAACACCATATATATTCATGAATATAATGTTATATGTAACATTCTGTCACAGATCAAATCATGCTCTAGTTTTTCATATAAAGAGAAACTCTAGCAGGGACCAAGACACGCATGCAAATACATAGTCATTTAATGCACCACTAATGGCAAAATTATATTAGTTCAATAACACATCTTATCCAAGGTTGTCAAAGTACATTCTGTATTACAATGAATATACTACTAGCAATAGGAGGGTAATTTATTATTATGAAAATCATGATAAGGAATTGGTCCTCTTCAGTTAAGAGAGAAGTTAAAGTAGACAAAAAACAGTGGTAAAGCTATGATTTCCTGAAAATATTACTTTGATAAAACTGAAATGTTTTGAGAGTATATGGATTGCCAAATAATTTTTTGATAGAGAATTCTTCTCATATTGCTACTTAACTCTCCAAGGCTTAAAAATGATAAAAAATGTATTTTGACCTTATTGGCAGAACACACACTGATCTTTTTCTGTAAAAAAGAAAAAATTGAAATTAAAATGTAATTTCAGGTCTCAAATGCTGACCTTTCCCTCTCACTTCAGATGAAGGCCTTTTGAAGTAGTAGATTTTCCTGCAGATTGGAAATAGGAAATTTTGGTCAGTGCTGTTATCAGCATCAACATTGTTTTTTTTTCCTGTGGTAAATCTAAGACTGACCATCTGCTTATTCAGTTGAGGGCGGAGGGGTAAAGTTATGTAAGTACTTGCTCCCTAAATTTAACAGGTTATTTGGTCTTCATGTCTTAGTCTTGACCAAGAGACATATGTGTAGTCTCTGGATAACTTGAAAATCTACAGAGTTTAGCAGCGAAGGATTGATGCATGAACTACTTTGGATTGCTGGTAATCTCTTGTGATAGCAAAAATAACATTTTCTGGGAGATTTAAGAGTCACAAATCTTTGCCTTAAGACCATCAAATGCTTCACTAAAGGTTTACAGAGCAGGTATAGCTGACTAAGAACAACTCCGATGCTAATACTATTGTAATTCCCTATCATTTCCATACCAAGAGCTGCCCAGAATCCTGTGAGAGCAGCCCTGCTCACTACAGCCTGTTTTGTCACTGACCAGATTTTCTTACAAAAGACAACAAGAGATTAAACCTGAATCTGAGCTAACGGGCCTAACTGATGAGTTAAAGCTTTTAAGTGAATGAGCATCTACCAATATCTGATTTACACAAATCCACTTAGAATCTTTCAAATCCTCTAGAATTAATGTCAGGTGGGAGAATACTGTGGCACTCATCTGCAGGTCTGTTTATTCAGTCTAAGCTAATTTTTGGTATGGAAATGCTGAAACAGTCATCAGTTGAGTAAGAGAAAGGCACAATCTGTATGTTCAAACCTGAAGAAAAGATGAGGCATTGAATATCTGCAGACCAAGAATACCAAATGATAAAATATATTGCTCACCTAGACTTCTCGGTGAAAAGCCTGATCTGCATGCATCTGTCAGGAGACGTATATACCTGCCCTTGTTAATTTTTCTCAGTATCAGTTCGCCAGCACACTGAAATTAATATCTAATGGAAGAATGCACGATCTATCAAGAGAGATTTACTACTGAGGACAATTTTGAATAAGGTTGGAATTATGACATTTTCTACTTGGGAGTTGTTCAAAGGGGGCACACAGATTGTAAGTAGGTGGGATAGATTAAAATTAAAACTCAGTTCTGCAAGCATTAAAAGGCTTACATTTCTGTGCTTGACTAGATGCTTTTCCAAACCTAGCTTTAAACTACAAGGTTGAAAGGTTTATTAGAACAGATTTTCTTGTGGGCTTTTGAGGTCTATACTACCTGCTCTCATTTGAACAGACACAGAAAAGAAACCTTTTCCGTGTAATTTTGTCCCTTATTTTTGTTGTGAGGTCTGAGAAGAGATTAAAAAAACCTTCTACAAAAATTGTTTTGGGTTTTTTTTTTATTTTCTTATTCAGTTCTTCTTGTTATACTGTGTAATAGGGCCGAATGAATAGAAGTTCAAAAACATGAACTTTTCTAGCCCTTATTATATATTTGTGTGCATTAATGAATTATTTCTGAAAGGAGAAAAATGCAGTACCAGATAAATGTTTAAAGTGTCCCATCTTAACCATCAGATGAAATGAATTATCTAAGTATTTAGTAGCTGAACATCTGCAATATTCTTTTAGTTACTGAAATCTGAGAGTTAAGCAGAGTTTAAACTCTTCATAATCATGAGTGCAATTTAATGGTGTTTTGCAGGATGATTTTGAAGCTCTAGAGCTCATACTAGAATCACTGCTTGACCACTGAGGGAGAAGATTCTTCTAACAATGCAATTATTTCAAATAAGGATGCAAAACACCTTTTTTTTGTTTCAGAAAAAAATATAGGCAAGATACTAAAAGAGCTTAACTTCTCCAATCAGTTTGAGTACACACCAAATCTCTTTTATTGTTTTTTCACTCCCCCAAAATTTCAATTTCATAGGAGAGTGTTAGAAAGATTGATTGTGTATATATTTAAATGCTGTATAATGAAACCTACATAATAATCTCATGGCTTGGCTACATTTATCCTCTCTTTGACTGTAGATGGAAGCAACATGACGTTTAGAAAGGAGTCTGGACTTTCCTAAGTTTAAGACATAAAAAGAACTTATTCATGGTAATGACCTATGTTGAATATACAAAGGTATCTGAAAAGGCAGGAGATTCTCAAGTTTTCAAACGCAAATATTTTAGATCTATGGTTTATATAAAGTTATATATCTTTTGTTTGGATGAAAGGATTAAAACTCCCTTCCTCCTTATAATTTACTTATTTCTGGTAATACACATTTTGTATTGGTTGTAGATGAGATTCCATGGTAAGACATATGTGTCTAGAACGAAGCATTCTTGTTACTACTCATTACTACTCATAGCCTGTTCCTATGCTGAGGAATACATCTTTGGCTATACTTCATGCAATGTAAGGTTGCAAATTGGAGACTCTTTAAAAAGTTTTTTCTGTGTTATAATGCAGTCACTGATTGCTAGAAGATATACTTTAAATTATTCAGCTTTCTAGAGTGGTTGAAATTGCTGTGGAAGCACAATCTCTTACAAGTGGGTTAATTAGTGCATTGGAAAGTCATGACTGTATACGTGTATGTATCTATATAATTAATCACCTCTACGTGGCTGATCTAATGTAGATCTGTGATGGATTTTACATTATTACGCATCATGATGTTCAAAGTGGCCATAATATATATAAAAAAAAAAAAAAACAAAAACCTTAGTAAAAAGAGTCAAATTTGTTTTGGCCCTTAAAGCCTAGCTGTCTTAAATATATGGCATTTTCTAAAGCGACTTCTGAGAACTGGAACATCCTCCGCTACCACCTCAGTAATTTGCCTTTCTCTAGTCATCTTAGCCAGGACATCTATATGTAATCTCACTGTGATGCACTGTGAGTGGTGGAATTCTCATAAAATGTGTTTAAGTTTAATCACGTAGGTTTTTACTGGAGCTTAAATCATATACATGGGTATACGAAAATAGATATGCCATCTTTTTCAAAATTAGGTATGTTCACAGTGTTGATCTGTAAAGACCTGTAAATATAAAAGCTGTGGTAGTATGTGTATTATCTGCCTATTTCAACAATGTTTGTGAAATGTTTTTTGTGGAAGGGGCTGACATTAAATATTTAAGCTTTTCCTACAATATATTCTCAATCACTGTACCACAACTGAAAAATGACTGATATCTGTTTTAACACTGTAATTGGGATTTTCAATGTATTATTGGATAGTTATTTATATATTTGATAAATTCTGCCATCGTTAGGCCCCAATAAAACTTCATTTTCTCTAGTATATAACTAAATTCTGGAAAACAAGATGTGAAGAAAAGGCAAAAACAGTTTTCATGCCAGTGATAGACCCTTCTTGTAAAAACCTACCAGAACCTTTTTTTTTTTTTTTTTTTTTTTTAAGGTGCAAAACCATGCAAGACCATGGAGGCTCCACAAACTCTCTGGGCAGCCTGTTCTAGAACTTTTTTCTTCTTTTCCTTCCTTACCTATTAAACCCATCATTCAGAGCCTGAACACAATATTGTAAAGCACTACTCTGGCATATTGCCTAAAAGCAGTGCCACAGCAGCACTAAATGAAACAAAGCGCAAGCTGCACAGAGCTTTCGTCTCTAAAAGCTGAGCTGCTACTAAGGCATGATAGGAATTTTGGGTATTCCTTTCAGTAAATTGATGAACTAGCTACTCTGTTTCAAATTGTGCTTAGCTAAAGCAATTTTCGTCCAAATTCAACTTTTTGCAGAGCCTGGTTCTATTTTGAATAAAAACGCAAGGATAAATATGCAGTGGCAAATGGTCAAAATATGCCCTGTACACTTTAGGATGATTGTTTACCTTTTATCACTATTTTTTGGAAAAAGTGTTGGCTCGAATAAGAGTTATTTGGTATTATATAGATAAACAAGAATTAGAGAATTTCAGATGATTTAGTCTGAAAAGGTACTTAAGCAGAGCTGATAAATAGAATACAACAGTATTATCCAAAGGAAATTCTTTGGTGCTTAAATAGTATGTTTTCCCCCACCTGAGGCAACTTCAGCATAAGCTAAACTTCAACACAAGCCATCACAGGTCTCAAATGCTACTGTTACCCTTCTCTGCTCAAGCTGCAGGCTGTACCTTTTCTTCAAGAAAGGCAAGCCTTTTTCAGTTGTAAATGTGTGATCACAATACGTGACGCTGTGGAAATTGTTGAGTTTTCAGGTTAGCGACGTGAAACGTTTCAGGTTATATTTTGTAATTAATCATCATTATATTCGATAGTTAATGTAACCTTATCCCCAAATAATCAGATGCTAATGAATCAAATAAGAAAGCAGAAAGAACATGTTCTGACATGCAGAACACTGGTTCATGTGTAATGATAATCAAAATTGTCCCTCTGTCCCTAATTTCTATACCACCTAAACTGACTCTAGTCATCCTTGAAGTAATTAGGAGATGGAACAACAATTTATATAGGTGCTAGTGCAGTGGAAAATATATCATAACAGTTTCTATGTCCTCTATTTAAATGAAACCAAATTTATTCTCAATGATTATGCTCCTTTTACTCACTCATGAAACTAGAAATACTATGTGATGAACCTGAAATTCAGTTGCATTGATAAAATCAACTTTTTATTAGCTATATTAAACTTCTATTTGAAACAGACCAGCAATTTCAGGACCCCGGCCAGATTAGGAATTTCACAAGTTCAGTATCACTAATATTTTGGTCTAGAGAGACAAGCATCTGATTTAGTTTTGTCTCAAGACATTCACCTGGGAACAAAGTGTGATTCTACCATTATTGCCTCAGAAGTTCCCTGTCATGGTGCAAACAAAAAATGAGTTGCCCAAGAACACTTACAGTGGTTGTGTAAGGAACTAGTGAGAAGTTGCCAGTGGCTGCCTTGCAGCTAGGCTTTGCACAGGAGAGAAGTGTGCACAGTGGTTCAGGCACACAAAGTGCTTATCCTGAGCCCATTTACTTTGTTATAGTGAAAAGGAAAATTGATGCAATTTCACTATATTCCTATTGAGTAGATAAAATATTTTTGCTGTTGAACAAGGTATTCAAATCAAACGTGCTAATTGCAGTGCAATGCCCAATATACTAACACTGCTGCTTCTCAGTTTGACTACCTATTCTGGATGACTTTTTTTGCTGTTTGACTTAACAGGCTGGAAAAAATGTAACAATATATACAATGATCTACAAACAGCTACTTTAGCATTTGAATGTTGTATAACAATACTTAACACGTGTTTAGTACTTTAGTATGATCTAATATTATTTACCTCTTCTTCCACTGTCATTAAAATATATAACACAAGTGCTCAGTGTCTGCCCAGTTTAAATTAAGACAATCCATTTTCTCCTTCTGTCTTCAGTAAAGTACTTATGATGTTTTAAAATCCATTTTTAGACGCTCATCTTGGGTACTTATAAAAAGTAGTTTTAATAATGAAGTCTGAAGGGAAAAAGAAATATTCCCTTGATTATCAGGTGAATGCGTGATTTTTTTTCTTTAACTGAGTACCTTCTCAAAAGAAAAGATATGTTTGTTTCAGTTTGAAGTGGGAGGGCAAAATTGGTAAGAGATGAATCCCCTTGCATTCCAGTTGATACTCGGAGTGTAGGGGGACTGGGGGCAGCTGGATTCATTTCTTGATAGGGATACCAAATACAGTAGTAGCTACAGGCCTGACTTTGGTAGAACTGGATTCACGTACAGTCTGTTGACTGTAAGCCTGACTGCCTTCAAAACAAGTGGTTGAGTTTACGAATAGCATGATTTATTCAAATGCAACATTTAAAAAGCAGGTTTCAGATGTCAGCACAGGAAATTCTCTACTACAGTGTGGGGTTCTTAGCTAGCTTGAATGTATAAATGTGCAATCATCACTCACCTAAGAATGGGAGAGAAGTCTCCTCAGGTGGCATCCCAACCCGAGGGAAGAACAGGGTTCAGCCCATCAACTGATCCCAACTTCCCTCATCTTCTTCCCCCCCTTAATTCACTTTTTATATATATTTTTTTTACATTTAGGTGGAGCTTGAGTGACTGCAGCCATACTTACTTTTGCTATGGATTGGTGAAAAGGTCTCTCTCTTTCATTTAAAGGTACAGTCAGCTGAAAATCTAGAGCGCATGCTCAGTGAGAGGTGATCGTACCTCGGAGGCGGGTAACGTTTGGGATGAAGGCATGTGTTGGCATTATAATGAGATTATTATGAGGAAAGTTCAAGCAAAGTTCATCTGAAAGGGGTGATTTGCCACCCTTGCTGGTGTTCGGAAAAATGTTGCAGTTTGAAAGCCGTAGTGGTGGTGGGGGGGAGAAGTATATATCAAATCAGTATCAGATTCACAGTCTGTGGACTGTAGGTCCAATTGCCTTCCTAGGAGCGAATCGAGTTCCCAAATAGTGT
>JAWLRI010000164.1:436212-506766 GCA_034781795.1 Crypturellus tataupa
GCTGCTGTAATGCCGAAACTTCTGTTAGACCCTAGGTTTTCTCTCAAGTTTCCCCTTTTCCAGGCCATTCTTCCACAGCTGGTCCAGCACCGATCATCTTATCGTACATCTCCCCTTGGACAGCTACTGTGCGGTTATCAGCAGCCCAGCACAGGGAGTGCAGCAGAGTGTCTGAGGTGACTCCACTCCGCTCCATTCTCCGTTACTCCCCTTTGATGCGAGGAGGGCAGATTGTGCTGCCCAGGGACCCGAGGAGGAGCAGAGTCCGTGGCAACTGTGTATCACCTCAAGCAACCTGCTGTAATGCCATAACTTCTATTACGCCTTAGTTTTTCTCTAAATTCCCCCTTTTCACATAATTCTTCCACCAAGTTTCACAGACCCAGGCACTAAAAAGTCTTCAATAAAGCAATCCTTATTAAATACATTTGGTTTTCATTTCAAAATTTTATCAGCCTCTGGGGTTTTATATATTAATTATCTCTATATCTTAATGAGATATAATTAAGAGATATTTAACACCGTATCTAAATTCCTACAGCATTTATTGGGATGATTGTCTATGTGATCAGTGATCAGAAAAGAAGCACAGATGACCAGCTGTGAATATAACCCCAGCTTTGTCAATGCTTTATGGAATCGCTGCAGTGATGTAGTTTTTACTTTCCTCCCTCATACTGTGGCCATTAAATAGGAGTCAAGTCATCAGCCTAAGCACAAAAAAGTGTTATTCTAAAGCAGACAAAAAAAGGGATAGGATAAAATTTACTAGTGACAGCAACTTTAAAATTTTTAAAGAAAAGAAAAAGAGATGGGAATTTACTATTGTGATTTTGTCTAAATGAAGAAAATAGAGAAATATTTTACAAACAGACTGTGCTGAATCCAATTAAAAAAGAAATGAGTCTACTAAAAGAATTTATTTTTTCAGTAAAACTATCCAATGGATTATGGAAATTCAAAGTAATTTATCTGAATGGGGCGGAGGGGAAGTGCATTAGAACACTTTTACTGCTATTTCTTCCCATTAAGAAAAAAAGGTTGTAAGCAGTTGTAAGAAGGATTTACACAGATTTGATATAGGTGGGAGGAATCTTTGTAGTTTTCCTGAATTTTTTCTAGAAAAGAAAGCATTTGCTTCAGGATGTGGAAAACTTTAGGATTTTGGGAGAATGTCATGGGATTATGAAATTGCCATGATACATTGGTCATGTTCACATAATCACCATGAATTACAAGATTATGCTTTAAACTGACATAGCCCTGATTTGAAAGCAGATTAAATATCTACTGGTCAGGAAAACTGCAATTGTTTCAGATTCATTCTCAGCAAATGTGTAAATGTGTGTTTTTTATTTACATATGTTGATTACAAAGGAAATTTTTAAGTTATAAATCAAGCACTTTAAGATTAGAAAATATCAGATATATGACTGCTTATGCACATATATTTCTTCAGATTTTCCATTCATTTTATAGAACTTTTTATAGAATGGGCAAATGAAGATCCCTGGAAAGATAAAGGTACGTGCTTATGAGATTAGCGCGTATCATCATGGTACACTGAGAAATCAAAACTGTAGTTGTAGCATGAATCTATTTATTCCTATTGTTTGACGGCCTAAGTTAACAATGCTATTTGCATTTTTATAATATTTGTATATAGAGAATTATTTCCAGAGCTAAAATTTTTTAGGAATTTTTCTTCTAAAAAGAAAAAAAAAAATCAGCAAAAGTAGTAATGTCTGATAGGGAGATAGAGGTCTTCAACCCTAAAGACTGAACTTGCAGGTGTTACACTTTGTGCTTTACTTTCCCTCCTGCTCAAAGACTTTCCTATATTGCCATAGTTGCTTTCATGATGTAGCCCAGACCCTTTTAATATTTGCTTCCTATCACAATGGCAATTTTTACAAGTACCAGAAAATATAATTTGACTTCCAAATTTTTTAATTTGGGCTTCCAAATCATTAGTAGGGATGCTGAGCAAATGGCTGGGTTTGAAAGTAGCTAAGCATTTGCAATTCACTTTGGTGAAATACTTGAGTGCTCAGAAGATCTGAAGATCATGACATCTAAATTACATGCAGATTTGAAAATGTCATCCCCTACATTTTCCTATTAGTGATTTACCTTTGCTAAAACCTGTAAATTTTATTTGGTGACCATATTAAAAAGCATATATATATGACTGTGACAGTAAGCATTAACAAAAAAATGTGTAATAGCATGTATACAAGATTTATATTTCTGTAGAAAATCTCATTTGTAGCACAGACAGGCTTTAAATTCTAAAATACAGTCTAAAATAGCACAATTCCTATTAAGTTACAGTTCAAACAATTTCTCAGTATATTTGCTGATCACATCCTACATCTGAACAGTGAGTTGCTTTCCTTTGGTTTCTTTGCAGAGACTTCTAAAAAGGGTGCCAATTTGCACCTTTCCATTGCTCACAGAATAGCCCCTAGTGTACTAATAGCCCAACTCAAATACTACCCTGGAATGGGAACCTGATCGTACCACATATGGAAATCTATGAATGTTTTAAGTGTGGAACATGGAAAGTTCTAAACGGTGAGAACTACACATTTCAGAAGTGTGAGAATGTGATATGTTTTATTATGAGCAATATAGAAAAATAATATTTCTCATTTCTACCATACCATAAAATGACACTTGCACATTAAACTGTGCTCTGAGAAAACAATATAAAGGGAGATGCCTAATAAGACTTCCAAAGCCCTACTTCAAAACATTGATTGGATCTGTCTCATACTTCCAAGTAAATTATGCCATGTCTCAATTACACTCTGTGGAGACCCTTTGAAAGTAGAAAGAAGAAAGACATGTCTACCTGACCCAGGAACTGAAACACCACTCTTCCATTCAGTTCATTGCTGACAATTCACCTCCAAGACAGAAACGAGTAATATTGCCTGGAATGAAAAATTACATGAGGTGTGTATATATATATATATATATATAAAATATATATATATATATATATAAAATATATATATATATATATACACACACACACACACATATATATATTTTTATACATAACATATATATAAAATATATATTTATATATATATATACACCTATATATATACACACACATATAGAAAAGATTTTGTGAAGAAAAGGAACACTTGAAAGGCATAAAACTTGCCAGATCCTTCTAAATGATGTATGAAGTCAGGAGCGCATGAGGAAAATTCTGTAGAATTCATACATAGTTTGGTCTTCTGTAGTACGGGTGCATATATAGTCAAGAGCCAGGCAGAATGCCAGGACTGAGTTCTCACAGCTGCTTTACCACAAGCCATTTCTGCTAATAGCAAAGGGCAACCTAAACAGTGTGTTACACTAATGCATCAAAAGTAAGCTAGAGATAGTCTTTAAACTCGTATGTCTTCAGTTTCCACCTTTGCTTGAACTCATCGACAACTGCAGAGTAGATTCAAAAATAACTTAAAATTTTAATTAATTAAAAAAATAGCCATAATGCTTGGATTTCCCACCTGTGTTGCTGTATAACAGGTCTGCATTCTTTACCACTAGGCAAATGGCCTTTCAAGACCAAGTAACAAAGCAGGCAGAAAGAATTTCCCACCTAATGCATATGATTTAGCACTTAGAACTTCAAATGCAGGCATTTAGGAAATATTATTTCTTATAGAATGAGATATAACACTAGGGTGGCTGGTACTGCTGACAAGCCTTGCAAATAATTAAATCTTGGAAAGCCTTAGGTAGTGTGCTGTTGGGAACTAAACTACTCCATCTCTTTATAGGTAGTTTTGTATTTCTGGCCAGAGGTCAAAGAAAATGTCTGTTTAACATCCCAAGTCTTGATCAATTCTATGTTAAGAGAAATGTGGTAACAAGGTGTTGGGATATGGGAAACAGTGTGACTACAGCTTTAAAGATGTAGGAAGCATCATTCTACAGTCTCAGTACCTGAGAATTAAATATAGCTGTTATGTGCTCTACTGTACATTGTTTCACAATATTAAATCAACTAATAAGATCTTTATTTGATTATCATTTTTAAAAGTGTGACATTCAATACTCAGCTGAAATTTGAAATATATGATATAGGAGTGCTGAATTATCTTTCTAATTGAAACTAACCAAAGTTATGAATTTTGTGTCTTCACTATTAGAAATTACTTGCACAACTAATTTCAGGCACAGTTGGATGCATCATTTCTCAACTCAGCATTTAGCTGTTCAGATGTGAACAAATACCGGTTTACATCATATAATGCCCAATGCCAGAAAATCTGTCTCATTTTTAATGCATCAATATTCCTATGGAAAAGAAGCAACATCTTATACTTTAAGAGGGTTCCAGTTATAGGTTTGATTATCAGCTAATGCAGTCCAAAATCTACACAGAACAAGCACAGTAATATAAGAAAGATCAGACACAAAATCCAATGTATGAGCTGGATGTTTCATTGAACACGTGGTTATTCTGGAGATTCTGAAGTGCAGGGAAAGCTGGAGCTTTGTGGATATTAATTCAGTAGTTGTTCCAAGTATTGTCCTTGCCATGATAGAAGGTGCAAAATCTGGACTACATGAAGCCTACAAATTAAACAGCCACTAAGGGAACAATAGAGGGTATAGAAAAGAAATGGAATGAGGTGCTGGGTGAGATATGTGTATTTATCAGGTTCCCCGAAGCACAGTGGTCGTATTGTCATTAGTCAAGAGAATTTCAATTCCTGTTTGAAATAAAGAGCTCCTCTCTTTGCAAAGCAGGGAGGGCTGCCTCAACAACTTGCTTCAGGACTGCTGAAATTTGAGGCGACAGTTTTGGCAAGTAGTTGGGGTCCTGTTAACCTCAGACAGGACTAAAATTACAAAAATCATGTTTATAATGTGTGTAGAGGTAAAATATGAGGCTCTAAGTATACCATCTAAGAATAGAGATGCAGACAACCATAATTTGGTTTCTTACTGGATGATACCATTGTTAGAGCTGGATTTTCATGCTGGAAGAACAGCATATATTACTAAGAGTAAACATCTTATCATATGGCTGAAAGATGGTTGGTCTGAATATTAAGTCTCTCATTAATGAGTTTGTATTAAAATAAAACCTAAAAGGAGTAAAGAAGACATAGTACTACAGACTACCAATATAAACCCAGAATTCTTCTTTCTTTTTCTATTTCTAAAGATGTGTTCTGTAGAAACAGGTATGAGGATTAAGAGCATGTGTGGGACAGGTATTGCTGACAGGCAGCAGAGCAACAGTTCTTTTTTTTTTTCTGGTTAGATAGCAGGAAGAGATAAAGGAAAAGCTTTTGCTAAGAGGCAAATATTCAAAAAATTAATAATAAAAAAAGAAAATCAATGATTAATTAATTGAAAATGGTGAGATTATGAAAGGAAAACACAGTTCACTGAATTGAACTTAAGCTGCAGGGCTGAATTAATGGTCTGTGTATTTGGTTGCAACACCATACACATCCATTTTCTGTTCTTTATACTGAAGATTTTTTGGTGCTTGTAGGGTAAATCTTTGAGAAAAGAGCTTGCAATTGCTTTGCTGGAGGATATGAAGAACAGTGAAGTTTCAGAACAGGAAATGTCTTTGGCAAAAAAAAAAAAAAAAAGAGCAAACAAAAACAAAACAGAAAGCAGAAAGCCTCTAAGAGATTTGCTAATATTGATTATTAATATAATTGTTTACTGAACAGTGATGACTTCTTTGTATTCATAAATTTTTGTAAATAGTGATTTACAATAGTGACCGTTTTCATCTGTTTGTAACATTTTACTAAAATTTGCAAACATACTTGAGGGTTTATTTTTATTTTTATTTTTTTTTTGGGATTTATGACCATTGTCTCTATTTTGTTGGTTAAATTTCATAAGCTTCATAAATTCATAAGCTCTGGATAAAATATATATTTCATATATTCTGGAGCTCTGAGTCTACACTTTGAAGAGATGAATGGGTAGTGTTCTTATCTCAAAGGTTGGATTTTTTTCCTGAAAATAAGGAGGTTTTTGAAGGTCAGAAAAACAGAATATGGCAAAGTCAAGATCTCCTAAGTCTGAATCCAGCATCTTAATCTTAAGAACATCCTCCCCTTCAGGTCTAACACAGTTCAATGTGTATTAAATATCCACAGTTGCTCGTGAGAACCCACTGTAGGTATCCAATTCAGTAACTGACTTGATAAACACAATTAAGTAACATTGAATTTGGCTTAGTAATTTTGCTTTGTTTTCCTCACAGGGAAAGGATATTCTTTTTTTTTTTTTTTAATGCAAAAACCTGAAAAAAGAGGCTGTTATTTTTCTATCCTTTCCTCTAAACTAGAATAAAATTATGGATTTGAAGAGAAAAAATAAACAAACAACAAAAAAGTACAATGGCTTAGCTCTAAGTTTTCTGAAATTTATTATTAATATGAAAAGAAGCTCTTTAAATTTTGAACATTGTCAGAATTGCATAATCTCTCATGTTACAAGTACCAAGAAGTATTTTCTTTTCAATCCACAGATTACAGGAACAGGCAGTTCTATTCAGTAAGCCTCTCAAAATCCATTTCATTCAATTCACTTTCCAATTTCTGTTTCTACAAGAACCATTTTCTATACATTCCTAGATTCAGAAATAATTATTGCACTTTTGAAATCTACAATGCAACTGGTGTTTCTTTAAAAAAATAAATAAAATGAAAGTATTCTGATTGGGTATTGTCAATCTCTTGTTATGATATTAGACCACAAAGCTGATAATGCAATAAGCTTGGTAATGCAAGAGACTGTTTCCTTTCATTCCCCAAAGAGGCTGCTGGATCCATTCGATGTAGCAGTATAAAATATAAATGAAGGCATTTATGAACCACTGTAACTCAAACCCCATTCCAGGCCAGTGTGAAAATGAGCTATGTAATCTCATGGTTTTCTCATAGTGGGTGGAAAAAAATGAAATTGTCTTCTAGCACATGTGCAAACTACAGCTAAATCCCCACCAAGCACAAACACACAAAAAAAGGAGGGAGGAGCTATTGGTAATGTAATATTTATATGAAAATACAAAAAGATCCTGAATTTCTTTACTTCCAAAGAGCTTATAGTCGTAAGTATAGTCATAGTTAGTCAGTAAATACAGTAAATACACAATACTTTCTAGAAGAAAACAGCCTATTATCATACCTGGTGAGTGCCAAAGATTCTTGATTTTATTCAGAAGGATCTCTGCCTAGATACAACAGAACAAAAAGATGTAGCTGAATCTTGTCTTGAACCAAAAACCAGAATTCCATAACCAGAACATGATTTTTTAGTTAGATCCTATGGTTATCATACATCCAAGCACAGCCCTCATGTCAAAGTGAAATTGAAAAAGTTTCAAGTTCAGGTATCAGTCCTCATGTATCAGTTTCTCATGTATTTTATTTTATGTATTTTATTTAAATTGACCTTGGATGACTTTGGATTGACCTTGGTAATTGTGGAGACCACAAAGTCCATTTGCCATTAATGTCAAAAATTAGAATACATTTCCCCTCACATTTCAGAATGAAAAGGACGTATTTTAATCCCTGTTATCAAGGCATAGCCAGGCTCTTCAAAGCATTGCCTGCTGGGAGAACAGATAACAAGTATAAATTGAAGCAGGAAAGGTTCTGACTGGATGTAAGGACATCATCGCAAGGACAGTCAAGCAATGAAGCAAGCTGCCCAGAGAGGTTGTGCAGTCTGCGTCTACATGTATTTTCAAGACTTGACTGGATAAAGTTTTGAGCACCTTGGTCTGATCTCACAGCTGACCTTTCTCTGAGCAGGAAGCTGGATTTGAGACTACAGGAAGGGACCGGATGTAGGCACTAGCCTACAATTCTATGAATAACTTCAGAAGATATAACAGTTCCATCCATTTTGGTGATTATTTATTTCAAAGATGCAGGCAGTGACATTAAAATTAATACAAATACCTTTTTTTTTACTCAAATGTGAAAAAAAGGAAAAATGTGCATTCTTCCTTATAAGCAAGCTCTGTCTTTGTGCTATAAATGTAAAACAATGAGATTTCACTATATTTTTCCTACTTAAAAATAACAAGTCTGGAGAACCTAGTGGGTACCACCTGAGGAAGAAAAACAAGCTCAGAGAGATTAGTGGTTTCCATGGATAAAACACGACCTTATTTTAAAATGGCGTGTTACTAAAGTTATCACATAAAGAACATGGGAATGGAAAAGTTTCACTGAATAGTGGGGTCATGGAATAGTTTAGGGTGGACCTTTGACCACCATGTCATCTAACTTTGTATTTGGAGCATAATCAGCTTTATTTTCCAGGAAGCTGAAGCTGAATTATTGCTGGAGAACCAAGCCTTAAACAAGAAAAAAGGAAAGGAAAAGGAAAAGGAAGAGAAGGAGAAAGAGAAACGGTGTCCGGAGAAATATAAAGAATTATCAAGTGAAAGGACTATTTGGTCAGTCATTGAATAAATAAAAATATGTCCTTGCTATAAAATAATCCGCTGAACACACAATGGAAGAAATGCAGAACTGTTTAGCATGTGATAGTACCAACCTCCTCTCTCTTTCTCTGTCTATCCATTTGGCTTTCAAAAGAAAATACATGAGGCATATTTAAAGCAAATGGGCATCATGATTAATAAGGACATCACACTGAGACACATAAAACTGCCCTGTCTCCTTCATCTGTTCTCTTGGTGCAGTGATTAACCTTTGAGTTTATGAGTATTTTTGCACTTGCCTCAGATAAAATATTTTATGAGTTCTTACCTCCCAGGCAACTTGGATTAAACTTATCAGGTCCAGGAAGATAGTAGCCTATAATGACTGTTCCCTCGGAAATCATATCTATCTCCACACTACATTATCAGAACATTCTTTGTACAAAACAGATGGAAACATCAAGGCATGAGACAAGACAACTTGTTAAGGTCACATTCCACCTTCCTATACATCATTCATGCTTAACCGATTCCCAACCCTTCCTAGAGGCAGATTGCATACATTATGAGGTCGGAGAATATGAAAAGATCATTTTCTTTTCCCCATTAATTCCCATTTGGAAAGACTGTCTTTGCTAAAGTTGCTTTGGCAGTGCTTGCTAATGACTGATCACTGCCTTTCAACGCAGAAATAGGGCAGGAGGAGGCAGATTTATCTTTTGGCAAAAGTGACCCTCTCTGACACAGTATTTCAGGATTCAGGCATTCTGCTCTCAGTGTCAGAGAGCAAAAGAATGGAAACCAAAAGGATTCAAAACGAGTCATAAGACAGTTCCCAAGAGATTGCACAAGTGAGTAGTTTAAAACGGCATCTTTTTATACTCTAAAAAACTGGTACATCACCATTTGATGAATGATGCTTAGCCTCCCTCTCACACCTACCAGACATCTCCTTCTGCAGTGCATAAAGAGGGAGTCAATCATTCTGATGCATGTTCCCTGAAAAGAGTGAATGAATAATTGAGTGTCATTTCTGAACTTGCTGTAGACCTCCTAATCATTTAGGAACATTGAAGAAACATGAAAAAAAGGCTGTAAACAGTGTTACCAAAGATCTGGTACCAAAGATTTCTGGCTTTTCTGATTTTTTTTATTAAACAAATGCAATGCTAACAAATTGCTCTCTATAAAATTGTTAAGGAATAACTGTATCAGGATGAAATGCTGCATTCTGTCTACACACAGGATTAAAAGATATCTTTAAGGAACAAAAAGTCTAGGACTCTTCTGGTTGCAACATTTCAAAAAACAGATGTAAAGACAAAAATGTCAAGCAGCAGCAGAGGAGGAGAAATTCTGATTTGGAATCTGTGCCAATACAATAAAGCTGCCTTGCATACCACGGAGGTGGAGAAATCGGTTCTGAAAGGGAATTACCCACTCTACTGCTCCCCTGCTTAAGCACTGTGGAATGAAAAGAAGCTCTGGGTTACATAGGACTTTAGTTCACATAAGTAACATAGAAAAGAGACCTACGATGCACTGAGCATGTTACTGTCTTTTAAAATGTTGTCAGACTATCCAGTTTAAGTCATGACTATACTGGATAAATTCAAGAAAAGCACCTAGATGTCCCTAGGTTCGGATGGCCCTGCATTCCAGTTAACTATCGAGGACACACTGAACTCCTGGAGCTTCAACTGTGAATAAAAAACCTTCCCTCTGTTTTGAATTGGTGTCCTAAAATTTTGCATCAGTCCATAAGAATACAACAATCATCCTCTTAGATCAAGCTAACAAGAAACCAGGTATCTCAGTGTGGTATAATTTGCAAGAGGGAAAAGAAAAGTGGTTCTTTCGTTTGTAACCAACACCTGCTACATTTTCTTCAGCCATTGCAGAAGCCTTTCATGTGTGTGGAGACAACAGGACAGGAGAGCAAGCAGAACCACTCTCAGTTTGCCCTGCTTCAGGGAGCACCTTCATGTATCAATTTGCTGTAGAATTAAGTATCTCTATACTGCTGTCTCTGGCAGAAATACAAGGTATAAGCTGTAAAAAATTTTCTTTTATTTTCCCTAGACCTCACTAATTTAGATGTAGTCTTTTATAGCTTCATTGAAAGACACTTGGTGCAAAGGAACTGTCAGGACAGGAGAGGTAAAAAAAAAAAAAAGGAAAAAAAAAGAAAAGAAAGAAACAGATGAGTTCCCTTGCAGTTTCCCAGTGGGAGAGCTCTGCTGAAATGCCAGTCCAGCTCTCCTGGTTTCTGCATCAACAGATGGTAGACAGCATTCCTTCTGTTTGCTTCCCATTTGGTAAATGGCAGGTCACATCTGGCCTGGCTTCTGTTCCCTCTGAACAGATGGGAACATTCACGTTCTTCATCGACCGCTGGAAAGGCCTGGGACAGATAACAAGGGTGGAGCACAGAAAGAGCCAAGGAAGGGAAGGAAGGTGAGAAGGCATTAGAAACAGAAAAAAAAAAAAATAGTAATAACAAAGGTTAAGAAAAGGGAGAAGAAGAATTTAAAATGACTACTATTTAAAAAATAATATAGCTAGTGAACACTAAAGATGGCAAAGCAGGAATACAGAGACAAATGGATGTAAAAATAACTTCAAGATGTAATGCATGATTTTGCATATGCTGAATATCGATCCTGATTTGCTTTCACAAAAGGCATGAGCTGAAAGACAGAAAAACCACAGAGTAATAAAGATATTTAACCATTTTCAGTCAAAACCTTTGGCATTTTTTAATCTACTTTTCATCTTAATAAGAAGTATATCAAAACCGTTTAGTTATTTTTCAACTCTGCAAAAGAAGAGGAGATTTTACATGTTTTGTTTTATGAAAATATATCTCTCTCTTTTGTGTTTTTGTAGTAGTCTTTTAAAAAACTTCATAATTACATGCAAAAGGAATCATGTTTTAATGAAGTGTTAAAATCAGTAATTTTAAATCAATGCATTTAAATTAGGATTTCAAGATTTTAACATATTGTAGTTTTAAAATGTGTAACTAGCCCGAAGTTTGAAAGTGAATTTGCTCTTGTATCTTCACAGCACACAGTACAAACTCTTGTACACATAGTAAATTCTACTTGCTGTCAGCAATGTTCACATATAGCACACACTCAAAACACCAGCAGAGTTGACCCTTGGGCTAGGTGCAAACACATTCCACAATTGCCATATACTAGCATACTAAAACAAATATAATTTTGGTGCTATGAGGCAAGGTAGACTTAAATGACTTGGCACAAAATGACCTCATGCAGAACACTAGTTGGAGGTACATATGGAGAGCTCTTCCTGGAATGCAAGAAATATAAGTTAAGATATTTCCTTCGACAAAACTGTACTGACAATGCTCTTTTGGATTTTTAACACAACTCTACAGTATATTTTGCATAGTAGTGTTATTTGCTGATCCTTGATCATACCAGCAAATAGTACCACTAGCAAAAATGTACTCATTTAGAATATAAACTGTCCAACCATTCCCCCCACTCCCGAAAAAGGATATGCTATTCTTCACCTCAAAGTCTGATTTAGAGTGGCTTTATAAAGGCAAAGACTACTGTCTGAAAGGGTAAAACACAGCTTAAACTAGACTATGATAGAGCAGATAAGCAAGCAGAGTTTTTGTTTTGTTTCTTCTGCATCAGCGTGAAAGTCAGCATGGATGCTTGTAGCTACCCTTCATCTTAGCAGCAGTTCTGAGGAAGGAGGAACTTTCTCTAACCCTATCATGTAACACACCTGATAAATACTGACTGTCTCACTATAATATTTCCTCTTCTTGTACAAATGCCAAAGAGAACATTTCTTTGAGAAGAGTGCCAAAAGGAAAACACAGGTCTTCTGGTGAACTGGGAAGCTTGTTTTTGTTGTCAGAGTGTTCTTTTAAACCTGCACACCTTTTGTATGGTGATACAAGATCAGAACCTAGCTTCATTACTCTTGGAGACAGTTCTTGTGCAGGTACATTAATTTTTCTGCACCTGTGAGGGCGTGAGCCTCAACCAATTTAAATCCCAAAGTCAAAGCTCTTGAGGCCTGCTCTTAACTAGTAAGTACAAAACAACATGTGTCACAGATTAGGTACTGCTGGGTCTGGCTCTTGGACAAAATTCATGTTCAGTAGGAACCCATTTTGAGAATTTTATTTAGATATACCCACTACTTTAAAAAAAAATCCTTTATAAAGAACTTTACCTCCAGACTTTAGCTAAATGCTCAACATAGGAAAAAAAAGGCCAAACTTTCCATGTATTGGTTATGTTTGAGATATATAGTTTCTTTTTTTACGGATTTTGTTGTTACATTTCAGTACTCAGTCTTAATAAAAAAACATAGAGTAGAATTTCAGGAAAGACTGAACAGTGTCTTTCCTTGGTTTTAGTTGAACTGATGAGTTCTCACCAGTGTTGAGATGAAACAAACTACGTGTTAAGTAAACGCTTCCATTGTATATAAACTGGAATGAGAAATGGAATTTAAAAGCAATGGAATTGGTAGATCAAAGGAGTGTGTTGAGATATAAAGTCAAAAGTTCTGAAAGCACGGTAAGAAAAACACCATAAAATGTATGGGAATCAAGAGAGCTTTTTAAAAAGTGTTGTGATGTACTGCAAGTAAGTCTGAGGCAGAAAACACTGTAGCAAAGGAGATATAATAGGGTTCTTTTGTTCATCTTATGAACCAACAGACACTGCTTTTTTATTGGGCTATACAGCCTGAGAAACAGCACTGTTTCAGCACAGGTACTAAAATTCAGTCCTTACTAAGACTAAATTATGACATGCTTTAACTCCTTAGCAATGGGAAGCACGAGCAGCTCAGGCTGAGGATCACTATGGAAATCAGCTATACAGGCAGTCTAGTCCTGTCCTGCAGTGAATCCCAGGACATCTGCAAAGCCTTTTGTGTGAATATCTGTGTCTTCTTTGTATGTCTCCTTTTGTGTGAATAATCTTGAAGTGCCTCCTTCTCCTGCTAGGGAGAGTACGTATCTATTTATTCTGGGCCATATGATAGATAATCCAGAGTGCAAAAGACCTCATATTGTGTTATAGGTTAAAAGCCCTGACTAAAGATAAGATTGAACTTCCCATTATACTTTCTTGAAATTTAAATGCTTTGGAGACAGGTACTGAAAAGTTAGGGGGCCAGGAAGATGAGAAGTAAGAGAATGTGAGGATATCTAGAAGCAGAGATGAGATACGGAGAATTTAAGACTGGGGTTAAAGAACTAGGTTTAGCTGACAGGATATGAAGAGAGGGTAGAGTCTGAAGTGTCTGGAGTCTGGAGTGCAGACATTAAGAGCTGCTGGAAAAGAAGTTTGTTCCAAATAATAAGTGACTAAGAGAAGACAAGTCTCTGTCCTCCAGTATGTGTTAATGCATTAATTTAAGAGATCATCCCCATGTCTTCTGACATATACAAGATGTGAGCCAAGGATTCTGTTGAGATAAAACTTCCTTGTCACATAGTCTTAATTCATCCCCCAGTGGAGAATGGTTGTATATGTACATGCAAATATTTCATTTTGAATTGTGTGCAAAGCATCCTTAACAGATTTCAAAGATTTTGTTCTCTTTGCAGATAAAATGAACTATCCATCCTCCTTTAGCTAAATTTAAAAGGACATAAGTTTGTTGGTCAAGGTTTATTTGATTTTTCATAATAATAACAATTTATATTAAGAAATAAATAATTTCCCACGCTTAAACACACTTTCTAACATATATTTTGAAATGTGTCCTCTGGTTAAGATCATCCCTTTATGTTGACTGCTAGGAGAAGAATGTGCTCATATAGCTTATCTATTTCTTGGAGCTCAAGGTTTATTGTTTTGGAAAAACCTGCAGATGAAGTTATAAAATTTCTGTGAAATCATGTCATGAGGACTATTTATCATGCAATGCTGAACAGGCTTTATGCTGAGTTTACATTTCTTAGAGATGCGAAGATGGAATTAGGAAAATGGAAACATATAAGGAATACCTTTGGGTTATATTAAAGCTGCTGTTGACTTTGCTCCTTCAAAAAATGGTCACTTGATAACCTAGGTTTATTAATTGAGATTTTATTAGTCATGTGTAAACTTGCAAGGATTTAATACTATTGACTGCCATTTAACTAAGGAAACCTCTTGAGCTTGTGAGAACAAAATAAGCTCCTGCCTGAAAGCAACCTCACAATGGTATGTCACAGAGCAGGATGCTGAAGAAACAGGATATTGTAAGGTCTTCAATTAGTTTGTCTACAGAGGTTTACTCCCTATTTTTCTGCCATGCTATGGTCCCATAATTGTCTGTAAGATCAAATTACCTTCAAGTCTCTTCTGAACTGATTCAGCTAATAGGTACATACATACATAGAGAGAATTGCCACAGACCTCACAAAATCTGTTTTTCTCCACTTCAGAGAGACCTTCAACATTGTTTTGGCAGCCCTTTTCCCCAGTTGCCTTCATCACCCTACCAGAATATTTAAGACACGTACTTAACTCCTATTGCCATTTTCTCCATTGCCTCATGCACTGGTTTCTACATAAGGAAAACCAGGCCGGGAGAATAGAACAGGGTCACAGCAGGTTCCCATCCATCACCAGGATCCGGAATGAGGAGATCAGGACCTTGAAACAGATTAAGGTGGGCACCTAAATAATGTCTACAGCAACATAGTGACTCTTTATAATCCAGCTGACTTTGATGTACCCCTTATATGACTGTACTTGAAATGTTGATGAATACTCTATAGGTCCTGCCTTTTAGGTTGCTTATTATAATGAATATACAGGTTTTAATTAAATAGTACAGTGTAAAAAAATGAACAAGAATAATGAAAATCGCCTCAATATAAATCATACCTCATTCTGCATTTCAAAGTACTTCAGCTCCCGCTCTCTGCAGAAGCTGATTAATTCTCAGCTGCAGCTAGACTCTCAGACCCTCCTTTGAGGCACCCTTTTATTTAGAAAAGATTAAAGTTACAGAAGCAGGAAATGAAAGAAAATAAACAAGAACCCTTTTCCTTTTTTTTTATTCTGAGATATAAGTTCTTATTCTTTTCCTTTAGATTTAAGAAAGTGTACTCATCTTAAAATAAAAAACTACATACTTAAGTTAACATTTAGGAGGATTCACCCAGCACTGCAAAAAGTATAAGCATCACCTGGGAACCCTCAGCATGACAATCAAAGGTCGTTAGTTCTGCTTGTAACACACCATAGGAATATTGCAATATATTGCTTAAGACATAGGTATCTAGCTGACCTTTTCCAAATTGATCTTCAGTTGTTCCATAAATCTTTACTGCTAACAGACAGTGGAACATCTAATTTATCCCAAGTTTAAAAGCTTGTTTTTGAGTGCAATATGAGTTTCTCTTTATTATTGTAATAGGGAAAAACATTATGACAAAAATGGTGCTGGTACAGGCAGTGGTTGCAGATGTGTTGTTATACATGCATAATTCAAACACATAGCAAGAACTAACCGTACATAGCTACAAGGACTGGAAGGTATTTTTAATCCAAAAACTGTTAATCCAAAATTTCTATTATTTAATTCATTAAAAAGTCAATCTGAAAATAATTTAATTATGTTTTCTGTTTTTCTCATGTAAAACCGTAGGAATCCAGATACTCTTTATAGCTTCTTACACTGTAGAGAACTAGATATATTTCCCCTGGAACCTTGCAGTTGTTTAAAATCCCTCCATGAGCACTGCCTCTGCTTAATAACAGTAATTCATTGAAACTTTAAAATGAAATGAACTGTTTGCCATTTTCCTAATTAGACGTTAGTTGTTTTCTCCATCCCTACAAATCTTATTCTTTTACTTCCTAAAGTTCAAAATTATTCCTACAAATACAGGGATCAAATTTTCAATCATGATATCTAGTACCTGAATAACGTGTCTCTTTTGTACACTGACAACAGAAAGCATAAAGATCCAAATGTATACATCTTAGTTGTACATTTATTCTATGACATTCTAATTTAAGAGTTATCTGAAATTCCTTTTCTTGAAAGGCAACAACTCTGATATCCATTAAAAATAGACATGAATACTAAATTCTATTAAAAAAATTAATAACTAAGGGAAAGCAGACTCAAAACTAAGATTAATAGCTCTAGCATCCACAGTTTAGATACTGTCATAGATTTTTGATTCTTGGCAAAACTGATCCCATATTACTTAATATGGGATCATTTAAATGTATTACACAAGTCTGTACAGGAACATTCAGACAGACTTTGGCTACTAAAAGATATAGTTTGATCTTTAGTCAAAAAATACAGTATGGATATCTAGGTTCTAATACTCAACACCTAGAAGTCATTTACATGTACCAGTTAACACCAGTACTAACATGTATATATCTAATAGCATTCACTCATTCACTGTCAAACTAGTAGGCACTATTTTCTGTATTTTTTCTGTCTCTGAACTAAGGCTTTCACTGAGGCTTATGGTCTCATAATTGACAACTATAGATTGGTTTTGAACTATAGCATAAACATATCTATATGATACAGAACACTTAATATTTCACACACTCCAAAATTTGAGAGTTAAGACTGGTTGTGACAGCTTTCCTTGTGCATAAAAAATATAATGCAATTTCTAATTCAAAGTGCCTAAGTTTTGCTTAATGCACAGGAGAGACAACAGTTAAAGGTGTTTAGATTTTGTTCTATTCCATTTTATATAAGATCTCATGCCTCATTTACTGCACACTGTTTCACCCTTTAACCATTAAAACATTCTTAATTTCCTTATTTTTATATGAAATTATACAAAGATAGATCCTTACATAGAATCCTATAAAACCCTGTCATTCCTCTGTATTTCTTATGAATTATTCATGTGGAACAACAAACCAAAATATATTATATTTTCTAAGAAATAATTTGATATACAGAAGGAAGACAGCCATCAAGTGTCTAGGTTAAAACGTTTAGAGCTTCCTTGTCTGTTTACTTAACATTTTATGGCATGTGTTCACAGCACAGTTCCTGGTTCTTTCACCTGTAGCACCAAGAGCTCATCAGTGCACTAATTACATCAGACCTCTGGCTGTTGTATTGCAAAAAGGAGGCACATTCCACTTCCTGCGCCTAGCAGGGAAATGTTCCCTCTGGAGATCTGTTTCAAACACTGAAATAGCACCCAGTTTTCCAGAATGGTTTCATTTTCCAGAAATCATCCCCTGATTCATTTTACCTAGCTTTTAATTTCAGTAATGACTAAAACAGTAAACAGACAGCTGTCTCTCTTACTGCACAAAACTTATTCATGTTTCAAAGCTATCCTAGCTAGCTCATTTTCAGGACAGGATTTGAGACAGTGGAAAGGTTAATTGCTAGACCTATATTATGGCTGGTAGAGATGAATGGCTTCAGACATAGAAAACATTGACAAGTAATTAAAACAAGGACTAGAGGTTCATATTTTTTTCTGATCATAGGCTGTTTTAGGCAAAATCTATAACCAAGAGTTTGATTTACTGCTAGAATGTTTGAAGTCTACAGTTTGGAGTGATGATAGGTGTAACAGAGGGTGAATACGGCTTTAGTTTAGTTCAGTGGACCTGGGACCTGGCTGCAGCAAATAATTTACCATTAAGGTGGAGATGAGAAGCAGGTTTCCAAAAAAAAAAAAAATAAAAAGAAAGAAAAAAAAGGTTATTGCTGGTCTATGTAAAAACAAAAGGAGGAACACTGCCACTGTTGTGAGCAAATTGCTCGTGGTCGTACTCATGTAGGCTATCATTAATGCCAGCTAAGGTTAGGTTCCTGGTTACATATGCTGAAAGTCACTTTCACTAACAGAACTTGTTTTCCCTGTAGGGGTAAAATAAAGACCGTTGCTGTTATGGTTACATGTGGTGTGATTAGTTATGGAGCATGGAGGGGGTTCTGAGAAATGATTAAGCAACAGGGATAGGGCAGGCTGATTAATTAGAGGTTCATATTTTGTCACCACACTGTGCTAGTCATTATATTGATTTTATTATTAATTTACAGTTTGCTTTCAAGGATTCATAAAACTGTGTGAGAAAGAAAAACAGTCATTTGTCTTGTCCGTCCAGTGTAGTACTTTTTTCTATACTATATTTGGAGGGTTTGTTACATGAATTCAAGTGAGTGGGCATGCTTTGTCAGAAAAGGGCACAATTTAATAAACTTCATAATCAACAGAAGAGAAACAACATTTATCCTCCTTCCTAAAATCATCCACCTGATTTTAAGTAGTTTTTCCTTTAAGAAATTCAATCTCAGTCTGCACACCCAGAAATTCCACTCTCATGTTATTTTGGAAAACTCCTGCCTCACATTGGAAGATATAGCCCAAATTATTATTTTCTCTTCTATGGTAAGTGTTAACTGAGTTTCCTATCCTCTGTTTCTTTGCTACCTATAACCATTCCTTTATATCCTGACTTGGTTTTACCTGAAGGCTATTTCTGTATTAATTATAAGAGATGCTGTATGGTTTTATTTCTGTTTTTTTTTTCCCAATTTTAAACATTATAACAATACTTATCTGAAACATAAATCATACTATAAATAATTGTCATCTACATAAAATGTATTAGTTAACTTCTGTCACTAAGTATGTTTCAATTAGCTAGAAGGTTTGTCCTGCAAACACTGGTTTGTTCACTAAACACTATGGGTAAAACGTACATACATACAAAGCAGTCTATGAACCACGAACAGGTAGCACTGTCTTTCATTTACAGCAGGCTAGAGCCTAAGGTTAGTATCAGGTTAGATATATCATCATTAGACTGTATGGCAAGTTTGTAACTGTATAGTTTGTGGATCTGTCAGGTTGTTAGTAGATGAGTGCCCACATCCCTAATTTATTAATCTTCTGGTACTTACAGACCTCACTTAGCAATTTTAGAAAAAAAAAGCAAGATTTTGACAGTGAAGTTTAAACTTCACTTTTAATCCATTAGGAAAAAAGGACTACACCATGCATGACCTGCAAAGCTGGATATACAACTTCTCAGTTACATTTTAATTGGAGATTACAATTTTTAAGAAGAGTACCTATTTAATCACATAAATGTAAATCTCATATACATTTCAATGATATAGGGACATACCTTTCTACAAGTCAAGTTAACATGTAAGATAATAATAAAAAAATAGAGAAAGTAGAATCATATGCTTAAATATGATTGAACTTAAAAAAGTAATTAGAATCTAATGCTATGGTAACATCTAACAAGCATACTATTTTTTAAGTACTTTTTTTTTCTAAAAGCTAATGAATAAATTGGTGGATAAAATAAATCCATAACTTTTGTAGATTTTGAAAGGGCCTCACACAAGACTCAAAGAAGAAACATAAATGTAAAGAAATTTTATAGTTATAAAGAAAAGATCAAATAATGACTTTTCCTCAGCTATTTCAGCTATTAAAAATAATCCCTCAAACCTCTGTTTTACCTCAGAAATGTACAGAGACTTAATTAATATTTTCAGTTGGCAGGCTATATATAAATAATAAATACTGTCTTCATTCCCTTTACCTACCCCTCATCAACACATGATTTTCTACCTTGATAGTCAATTTACATCGTTTCAACATTTATGAAAAATAATGTTTAACAATAGATCCCTCTAAGATCTATCACAATGTTGGAACATTACAGCACAGCACCCAAGTCATGAACTTTTTTGTTTATGGTATCACTAAAAGATGGGTCTCTCTCTCCTCCTACAGTTAATTTATAACGTAATAATTCATTATCTTATGTATCATCTCTAGGTCAGTAGTTTTGGCTTACTTAGATTCCCTTTTCCATTTGAGATGCCACAGGCAGCTGCAAGTGATCCAGGTAATGATGCACTTAACCCAGTGCAGGTTTACATTGCTGCATGTTTCCTGATTTAAACCATCCCTTAATTGTAAGTAATACCAAAACTAGCTGATCTACCTCCATGAAGCTTCTGTCCCTGCTGTCTAATAGGCCAGACATCTGAAGTACACCCAATAATACTCCCAGCACTGCTGCTTTTCAGTGCATTCATATGCTGCCCCAGTTCAGGGGCCTCTATCAAAATACACTTTAATGAATTTAAAGTGCTACGTTATAAAGTTCATGTGCAAAATGCTATTTGCTAACACCAGTGTGCTGTGACAAAATACATGCACATTTTCATAAGAACAAAAGTTCATACAAGTACACGTATCTTATAAATAAGAAAATTGACATGTACAAAAGAAAAGCACATAAAATGAATTTATATGCTTGTGGGTGGTTTCTGGTCGTATCTCAAAAATATGTAATCCTACGTATCATGGAGGAGATCAAGCTTAATATTCCAAAGAAAGGTTAATTATTCAGGAACAAATGCAGTGAGCTAGCTACAAGGTTGTACTGATAACCCTACCTTATCTTCCAGAGAAGAATCAACTCTTCTGTTAGTGTGATTTCATCTCAAATGAGTCAGTTCAGGGCAGATTCGGTGCAGGTCGTCATGCGTAAGCCACGCACATCAGCATCGCTGGCAGTCTGGGAAGATCTAGGCAGTTCCACCAAGTACCTAAGGAGTATTTCACCTCGCTGTAAGACAGAAGCCCAGTCCTGGTTAATTAAGTGGCTCTCCGAGCCACTGACTAGATCTCCCGTGACTGTAAAATCCTGTTATACCTAAACTAGACACCTAAATTACCTACACTGAAATCTCTTAATCAAGGAGTTGAATTCTTTCCTTTGTGTAAGCGAAAGTTTTATGGACTATTTATGTCCATTCAGAGATTAGACTGAGTAAAAAGCTTGCCTAACCTAGATTTCAGAAAATATTTTTCTCCCATACAGCACTACTATTGGTTTTAGGTTCTTGGCATTTCTGGAGGAGGAGGAAAAGTTGTCCACAGTTTTGTTGTCAAAAATGCCTCATCTTAGCATCAAAACCAAACTAAAACAGTTCATTTTAATATCTAGATTCATAATTCAGCTGCCTCTTTTAAAATGTATGCTATGATAATTTTAAATATAAATCATTTTGCTTTGGTCCCTATGGGCTTTTGTATCCTTTCTGCATTACATTCCCACACCATACCACAATCCTTTGCATTGTGAGTCTGCCCACAGCACCACAGGCTTTGTCCTGATCATGCTGATAACAGGCACCCTTCTCTGTTGCTAATTCTGATTTTAATTAAGTAATATAGCAAGAGACTCCAGGGCTTCAGACAAAGGTCTCTCTCCTAACATCAGTCTTTAACACACAGACCTCATCCCACTGAGGTATTCTATTATTTTTGCAATGTCTCTTCTGGACCTATTCTCCTTGATTCTTTGGCTTTTTCTCTCCCCATCCCAAATTTCTAACAGTTCAATTAGAGGTCAGGAAAAAAAAAAAAAAAAGGAAAGAAAGATGTTAGGAAAGTTCAGCAATTGATTTAACAATGAAATTCTCTGCCTAGATTAGAAGCAGAGCAATCTTGCTAATATTATGATCATTAATGACATTCACAGATAAACTCAGTTAAGAAAAATCAATCCTGTTAAAAGCATACAACATGATTAGATGAAGAAGGGTTTTCTTGACCCAACTCACAGCATCAGGCAAAGGACCACAGATGAGAGCTTGAACTTAAAGTAATTTTGTTTCACAGGAATTACCAAGGACAAGACAAATAGAATTATAAGTGAGTTTCACATTAATCTCTAAGAATAAAGGATAACAATGTAACCATCACTGAACTGGTGTATGACATGATCATGTTAAATGCTTGCAACCTGCACCTTTTGAAGAGATTTATCTTGTCAAACTTTATTACCTCCATTGTTCAGAACAAACTGAGGCTTGGAGAACACAATAACTCAGAAAAAAAAAAAGAAAAGATGAAGCTAAAACCAGCACACAGTCACCCCCAACTATTAGTTTTCACTTATTTTGTGGGATCATTCAGTCTTCCTTTTGTGTTATCTTCATTTTCTATATGTCAAGTAGTAAACTTTAATACATTGAAGGAAATAAGTTTGCCATTTCAGGTAAACTCATTACTTGGAACTTCTGTTGTGGTTGGTTTAAGGTTAAAGTAATTTAATCATTGTAAAAAAAAATCCTGGTAAAAGTCACATATTTGTCTGAGTCAAAATTCTATTTGTGATGAACAAGTTATTCTTTTGTGCAATTCTTCTGCAGTGGTGCTCTGCCATCTGATTACTAAAAGGTTAGACACACATGCAAAGCCTGAAGAGCAACTTTCTTTTTTACTGATTACAAAGTGGGATATTCTTTATGCACCTCTAGACAATTTTCTTCCACATTTTTTGGAAAGTACAATTTAATAAATATTTATTAATACTTCTAATGCTCCATACAAGAAAAGGCTAATCATAGCTAAATCAAGTCTTTCCTCACACCACCTGCTGAAAGAAAAGAAAAATGTCAAGGAAAATGGAATTTCATAATTGCTGATAGAATGAATTTTTTTAGCTGCAATCAGGAATGGAGTTTTCAAATCACTCTGTCGTACAAAGCAAGAACACTTCCTTGGTTTCCCTTTATTTTCTGTATCTTTTTTTCTTGTACTCTCCTTACTTATCTCGTACTCTTCTAAATTCCTTGGACCTTAAGTGTATGAACTGATATGGCACAAGCAAGTCATGTCCAAGCGTAGACTATCTGTTTTGCCCTTATGTTTTTAAAGATACAGGATTAAGAAGTGTTTAAATGTGTCAATTCCTCTTTTGTTTTTGTTTTTTTTTAAACTCATCTTAAACTCATCTTTCAATATTGATTGATTTGCAGTTTAACATTGTATATAACTGTTCCTTTTTTCATCACAGAGTGTTTACCATTGTAAAAAATAATGGGGTATTCAGTTGAGTCAAACTAAGTTCATTTGTGTCTATTTGTCAGCCATATCACATTTTTGAAAATCTGTTACCTGTACTCACCAATAAAGGCACCGTTTAAATAAATAAAGGAGAAAAAGAACTACAAAACTAAGTTTTGTAGTATTTATAAAGTATTACATATGGTACTGTAGCATGTAGATTAAAAATGCCCCTACTTCTATGCAAGTGAAAAGAATTCTATTCTTTGGAATGCAATTGGGCAAGATCAGGACCAGAGAAACAGAAAGAGCTATGATAAACTGTGGAGCCAAATGATAGGTTGTATTTACTGTGCACTTGTGACCATCTCCCTTGCACTCTACCCACTGATTCATGTCCCTTAGGGCTCTTTTTTGTAATTACAAGCCAGGAGCAACTTCAAATACATTCCAGTTTTCTTTTCTAAAACAACATGTCATGAAGTCATGTCATTGTCTTCCTAGTGTTAATCTACAGTTCTAATACTACTTCATACTGCATAAAACCAAGCTGTTACAAACATATAATTTGTTATCCACCATTGCTGGGCCACTAAAGGAGCTTTTTCTGCAAGGAAACTGAGAAACTGAAAGCATGAACTTCCATCACTGAGGTTGCTGGGATGAAATGAAGGGTTGGAAAAGGCAATGTACAGGGAGAACAGTGAATTTTCTTTCTGAACAAAGATATACATCATATATAGTATACATCTTTTTTTTCCTAGGGCTTCTTTAATTTCAGTAATGGAGAATGTTTTGTGAGTGTATGGTGAGTGTAATGAGGTTTTATGGCACTCCTTTCTCAGTGGTTTCACTGCAACAGCTTTTTCTGTTACTATGATTTTACATAAAACATGTGTCTTTGGAAATCTCTGCTGTGTTTGTCCCAACCTCATCCCCATAATAAATCTAAAGAGTGTCTTCCTTGTAGTGAATAGTAATTATTCATGAAAATAGTATTTTCTAACAATCATTAATCCAAGACGACCAAAAAAACTCAGTTTGAATCTTCTACTTTCAAAGTCCATCAGTTTAATACTGGGATTGTATATCACTCTGCATCTAAGCAGATATCCAAGTTCCTTCTCAAATTCCTTTCAGACATTCTCTGCACTCACACATAGGAAGACTGTTTCTTTGTTTGAACTTTGAGCATCAAAGTTCAACGGAAGCTCACTCTGTGTAATGTTAAAGAGCACTTCAACAGCCAAAATTCCTAACGAAGCTGCAAAGGATAAACGGCTGCAATGCTGTTTCTAGAGTTTTGGTTGGCTGTACCGAAAGAACAGTAAGAAAAAGAAAATACTCCTCTTCCAACTCTATAATAATTGCCACAATATAGCATTTAAACTAGTGCTTGCCTAATAAAAGCTAGATACTAAGATAATATAAATCAACTTTTCTCTTCTCCACGTCCCATCAACTGAGATTCCAGCAATGCTCATTGTCAGTTTTGCACTAACTGTGATAGTTTTATTTATTATTACAGGAAGAAACACCATAAAGTCATTCTACATAAGAAAGCAAACTCTTGTCAGATGAACCAGTAAGGTAACAAAAGGATGTCTGCACAGTTTTGCAGTTCACAACGGTAGTAAATTTCTCTGTCTTGACATAGTGCTGCAAAGACTTACATCTTCGACCATCTTTATGCCTTAAGGTGTTGTTAAGGACATAGAGAACTGATGCTCTTGTGACTGTGGTAAACAAGATGTGTCATTTATCAGCTACATGGAGCAGACCAAGGCAACAGAGAACACAGATTTCAGATAGTGTGCTGATTCCACTAATCTTTATTTGCAAAGCACAAGAAAGGCTTCAATCTAGAAAAAAAAAAAAAAAAAAAAGAGGAATTAAAAATGAAATATGCTCTGCTGTTGAAAACACTACCAAATCACTTTGTGGTTCTCCTGAAGGACAGACATACTTGTCTGCAAAGTCACAAATGTACCTGTATTTGCCTAGGCAGAAATACAGAAACTATGATCAGCACACAAAACGTTACATGCAAAATATGCAAAGATACATCTTCAGACAGTTTATTATGTGTTTCCTAGTATGTCCATTTCACAATAAGAAAATAATCTCAAATGATAAACAAGAGTCACTACATGCAGAGCTACTTTCCATAATGAAGGCTGCTTTTTCTCTCACAGAACTATCTTCCATATCTACCATATCTTCCTGAGTAGTTCACTCACAGAAACTCTAAAATGTTCTTTCAATGTGCTGAATGTCTTCTGTAAAGTTGTACAGAGACAAAAGATTATTCATGAAGCAAAGCAAGGGTTGTACTGTTAGAGAACAAAACAACCAGGGCTAAGAGATGATCTCAAATATTATTCCTTGCATTCTTTTATCATTCCTATACATTCCTCTCAGTGATCTTCCTCTAACTTTTATTTTCCTCCATATTATCTTTGTTCTAACGAGTTCTTTGCTGGCTTGCTGGGGATTGGGCAATTAAGTTTAGAGAAAGCAAGTAGGACTCATAAGAAATTAGTGAAAACTGATTTATTGCTAAGCATACAGAAACTTCTCTCTCACTTTCTACCTATCTTCACCAGCACCACCAGAAATAAATGTTTGAACGACAGATTGCTCTATAAAATCCCGCAACTAAGTTTACAATCTCCGACACCAACCATAAATTTGAAGTGCGAAATGGGATTATTGCATTCCCAGTGAATTAGTGTCCCTGTTAATAGAGTTCTAACTATATAATCATATAAATGCCAAAAAGAAAAATCTTAAGCAGGCTTTCATTGTGTAGTTATTTCCAATGTAGACTCGGGAAAACAGCCAGGTCTATTCACTTTTGGGAGCAGTGATTTCTCCATCATTGGACTTTCTAACATTCCATGCAGAAAAACAGACAGGTCATGGGTTTTGTCAAGCATTGTCAGTTCTCTAAAGCATCATCAGTTCCCCCATTTTTCCCTTCTTTCTCTCTTAGCTTTGTATATAGCAGAGTGCAGATGCTAAACAGAGGGTCTTTGGGGAGTGTTTAGTTTGGACTCGAGCCAGCTTCTCAAACTTGTTAGGACAACATATCATCCACAGAGTGATATGGTTCTCTCCAGGTAGGGAAAACAAGCTTTGACATTCTTGTTTCCTTGAACTTAAGCCAGATCTGCCCACAAATATCTTGCTCAGCAGCCTAGAGTTTTGTTTAAGCAATACACTTCAGAAAATCACAAGCTTTGATGGGTATGGGTTTTCTTGCACTAAAATACTGTTGCCTCTTGAAAGACTGAGGTTATAAGTTGTCAGCATGTGTGAGGCAGTTAGTTGAGCTCTTCTGATCTGATTGAAGTGCTAATGTACACTAAACTCTCATATGCTGTGTTCTAAAATTGTTAAGCATCTGATTTCAGCCCTGAAATGCACCACAGTTCAGAGAAGGCTTTTCTGTTCTTGGCTCGTTTTGTTAGGCATTATCTCAAATATCAGAGAGAATAACAGCAATAAAAAGTTTGTAAACAAATAACTGAAGGAACATCTGCTATTTTTTTATTATTTTAATTAATGAATTATGCCTTTGTGAGGCAAACATTCTACTGAATATTTGGTAGCTGAGGTAGATGGACAGAGACAGAGGTTAAATGACTTAGCTGTGGAAACTCAAATAACTAATAGAAGAACAAGCAAAATGACACAGATTTCTGATCCAAACCTAGAGGTGGAGGTTTACAGAATTTTCTAGCTTCAACTGTGTTTCTATTTTGCTTATTTTTGTGTGAATATTTCAACACATGCATTGATAACAAAAAAAGTTATTGACATGAAAAAGTTTTAAATAAATACTGGCAGGTTTACCAAGAGGAAGTTTGAAACTACCGATTACATTTTGTTGTTTTTTAGGCTCTGGGAACAGATTCTAAGGCTTTAATGATCCAAACTGGAAGGGAAAGTGTGACAATTTTATACAATAAAAATTAATTATCATGCTATCTCGATGTAGAAACCATTTACACATAGATTTGAATGCCATCAACTTGAATGAGACTTTAATCCATTCCTACTGGCCAAGACTGTACGGCCAAATCACTCTTTGCTGAACTTTAGATACTAAATATACAGAATGTCAAGCTATACATGAAGATTTATATTCTAGAAATAGTCAATGGGTACTTTTTGAAGAAACATCCAAAAAAGGCTATTCGATCAGTTCAAGAAAAGATGAGGTAAAGTCAATTACATAAATAATTCCCAGAGAATTATGGGGCTCTTTTTTTCAGTTGAGCTATATTTAACAACTAGAGAAATTACATCTGCTTATGTGCAAACAGATATATACATGCATGTGCAATATATTTTTATACGTGCTTATATATGTATATTCATACATACAGGTTTAGATATTCAGATCATCATAATAATCTATTCCAATAGATTCTACTCAGAAGTGTCAGAAGTGAATGTAGCTCTTAAAATTATAATTTAAGTTCCTTTGTAAAACAGTAATGTAAAATAGTATTATTAAAATTATTGTTCCTTGGATGAGATTGCTATCCTCAGACTCCCATAATCTATTTGTGTTGTTAAGCCTTTGTCACAGAAATGCTCTGCATTTCAGTTTCCTGTACAACACTTGGACAAGATGACTTGGTTTTCAAGACAGAAATCTTTCGGTAGAGATATTCTTTTTGGCTTTTAATGTGGTTCTGTATATTAGTTTGTGAAAATTTGATTTTTTTCTCAGTTTATCTCGAATAGCAAATCACAAATCTTCTAACGTTTCTAGGTCATGAAAGTGATTGTTCACAACTACCCAGGACAGAACTACCTGATCAAACACAGATTGCTACATCCAATCTTGCTGTCCTTTCACAGGCAAAAGAGAAAACCTGGCATATCTAAATGCAGTTCGCTCATCAAAATGAAGAGTCTTAAAAGACTTCAGAGAAACTTACACTAAAACTGCTTTGTGCTCTCCATATACTAAATACTCACATAAGTATGAAGTCAGAAGTTAGGTAAAATAAATAAGACCCACACTGCTAGAGAAATTTTGCATTGAGTTTCAAAATCAGAGGGACTTTTATCTGCTTAGGCACACTTTTTTTCTCTTTCTTAAATAAACACAGTTTTACAGTGTCTTGATTCCATAATTCCTTTATTTAACTTATTTTTAAGATATTTCTATACCATCAGTAAAATCAGACTAAAAATATGTAGAATGTTTTGAAGTCAGAAAGTATTAAATGTGGCCTCACTACTCTAAAAATTATTATTTTTTTTTTTTTTTTTTTTTTTTTTTTTTGAGTATTTTAGAGCAAAAAAGTCTTTCTGGCCAATACTTTGCATACCAGATATACTGAAATATATTTGAATGAAAAGAATAGCAGTCTTCACCACTCCGTTAGCAGACAAAACTAAATAGTAATTAAGAAGCAATCTTGACAAAGTAATTACATTTTTGCAGGTGAAAATGTGGGTCTCAATCTGTCCTACAAGCACCTCCTTTTAATAAGATTAAATTTAGCTCATATTTATTAATGACTTTTTAATTATTCTGAGTTCTAATATTAATCAAAACAATAAATGTCATATTATTTTTTTCATGATTTCCTATTCCATCTGCTCAAAATCTCTTTTTTTTTTCTCTTAGTATTCCTTCCAATCCTAGTTTCTATTAGCTGTTTCTTCAGCTCCTATTTAAGTGTCCGCAATTAAATAAAATAAGAGATTATGCCCCAAAACATAGGATACCTATTAAAGCTAAACTTTTTTTTCCTGTGTACAGTAGCATAACAGAATATACTCAGTGATCTATAAAGAATCACACAAAGTAATAATTAAACATACTTGAAAGCTCCTAGAAGAGAGATCCCTTGAGCATTTCAAACAAATTTTGGCCTCAAGATTCCTTGAATGTTTCAGTGTCTCTTTAAACCCTGTCTCTTGAGTTTTTACCTATTTGCCTAGCATTAGACAAATGTTATGTTTTATATTTGGCTATAAATTCAGCATATTATAATATCAATATCAAGCTTTTATATCATACAGAAATAGAGAACAGATTCATAAATTAACTGTTGAATGTATGGCAGTACCACCAGGATCAATTACCACAACCTTAGACTACTTGGAGTGGCTCTTCTGCCTTTCAAGACCTGCCTACCTGTGTAGCTATTGCTTGCTTGCTTTCAAGAAATACTTTAAAAGATACAATATTCCCTGTTGAGACCAAGAAAGCAAAACAAGGATAAACTGACATCAAAACTGTACTATATGGCCCAAAGGAAACCCATTATATAGTAAGGAAATCAATTCTATTTGTTTTGCTTTCCACTAATGTATTTTTAATGGAAGTGTCTTGCATAGTAACAGGTATTAAGTGATAGAGAACATTAGATACTACATTTAGCTATGAGAGCAGTCAAATGGCTCAGATGCAACCAGTCAGAGAGGCATCAGGATGAGCAGAAGACAGAATCACAGGATGAGAAAGCAGAAGAGAAAGCATAAGGAAGCCTTTCCATACGCCGTCACCTGCTTTGATCACAGTCCACTCCTGTAGACTTTGGAGTTTCAGAAATGCTTATGAGATGGAAAATCATCATGAAGGACTGCAGGAATAATTAAGTAGTAGAGATGTGAAAGAGTAGAGAGAATATAAATAATAAGGCAAAGAGCTGTTCAGGTGACATGTAAAAGCAACACAAAAAAGAAAAATTCATAAACTGATTTTATACTAGTTGTTTGACTTCCAAACTAAAAACATGAAGAGGTAAAATCCATATTTGGAATAAATTAATGAAAGTTGACTTTGGTGCAGTTATCTCTGATTTACATTAATACAAGAATTTGAAAGGGAACTAGAGATTTGAGAATAATCAAATAAGGGTGGCAACCAATTAAAGTTTTCTCACTGAAGCCATCATTTTATAAAAAGTGAAACCCAAGCACTGACAATGACTTTGTAAGCGAAAAAATATGCAAAGGTTTCAGTTTCAATAGGAAAAAGATGTAATTCCTGACAGGAGATGGAGGTAGGGCACAGCCAGGAAAGGGTCAGATGTCTTTAAAAGGAAATTATTTCAGTAACTTCTGACTGAGAGGCATGTATGGGAATCACTGCAAACACACTATGGCTCTTAGCTCCCATTTTATTTTATGTCACACTGTTATCTGAAAAGATTGTAAAAGAGTGCAACTCCCTCTTATTCCCCAAAACCGATCTCTAATTTCTGAGCATCATAACGAGAGCAATATTACAAAAAAAGGGTCTCAATTCACAGATCTTGGAGATTAAAATGACCTGCTATCTACTGAATCAAGAATCATGCCATAAGGTAGATTTCTTAATGCTTTGTTCCTTCCAGATTTTAAATTTTGCAAGCAACAGCCATTCCTTTCTTCCTAAAGAAACAATTCTGAAGTCTAATAAGCCTTACTCGGGGACATATTTCTGCACAGAAAGTTCATGTGGTGAGGTTCAGTTTTATAACGCATTGGCTACTTTCACATGTGAATACATGTAGTTTTTTAATGTTGCACTACAAAGAAAACACAGGCTTGGTGTAGAGCAGGTATGGCCAGGCAGAAAGCAGATACCTCACCACAAACTCAGTACTCACTCCTTAGCAGCTAAGCAATACGCAAAATGCAGAGACAGAAGATTCTTCTGTTCAGCTACTATTTGGTTGAGCTGTATTATCATAAGTCTTTTCTTTCGGCAAGCATTGAAATATATTCTTATCAGATTTCTTCATAGAATCACAGAATCACAGAATGGTTGAGGTTGGAAGGGACCTCTACGGATCATCTAGTCCAACCTCCCTGCTCCAGCAGGGACACCTAAAGCACATGGCACAGGGTTGCATCCAGGCATATTCTGAAGATCTCCAGAGAAGGAGACTCCACAGCCTCGCTGGGCAGCCTGTTCCAGGGCTCTGTCACTCTCCCTAACCTATTTTTCCAGACTGCCTTTTACAAGGCTGTTAATGATCCTGATTAATAGTCCTTTTATTATTTTTTTAAATCAAAAATGGACAGAAAAAATAATATTTGCAAAAAAGTAGATGGATATTTTAGAGCAAGCTTGCTTAAATAAAATTAAATAAATTAAATTAATTAAACAAGTCTCCTCCTCTTATTTGAAGAGTATCTTTTTTTGCAAAATACATTTTGTCAGTTTCTAAATGTAGGGTATCTTGATGTCTACTTACCCCTTTTGATGCGCTTTTCCAATACGAGTTTTAAGTCAGGAAAAATAATAAATACTAACAACACTGTGACAAGTTCATGCGTGAACTCTTGAATCACATTCTTGGTTTAAGATTTGTTAACTAGCTGTTTTAAAATTTCAGAGGTTTACCTGAGCAAGCATGAACCTTCAAAAAGTTTTCTGGCTTATAATTTGGAAGCAATGCATTATGTAAAGTATTTAAATATGTTCCAAAGCATTATGGCTAAACTGTTTTCCAAATTCAGGTGTTCTGATCAGACATTGGTAGAGATATACAAATTATAAATAAATAATTTAGAAATAATAATAAATAATAAATAATAAATAGATTAAAATAAATAAATAGGTCTGTATTGTTTTATACTCAGGTAATAATACAAATTAATGACACAGTAAAATATCTGCAAATGCTGAATTGATACCCTTTCATTGTTTAACTTATAGTCTTCAAAGCAGAGTTAGCTGCAGCTAAATAAGGCTTTTATACCAATGAGCTATTCACGGTATTTTTACTGCCAAGCAGGTTACCCAGAGACCGCTGGGCTTTGCGACCTCCAGGTTCAGCAGTTTTCACAGCCCAAAAGGCCAAAATCCTGGGCAACCTGGCCTGACCTCACAGTTGAGTCTGATGGGAGCAGGAAGGTAGACTAGAGATCTCTTGTGAACCTTTTCAGCCTGAATTATTCACTGACTCTATGAAACTCCTTAACGGAACACATGCAGTGTTTATAAGTCTCAGGATTATATTCTGAAGAGTTAGATTTAGTCCAGTTTAGATTTGTTCTGTGAAATCTGTAACATGATACTTGCTTTGTATACTTCTGCGAGGTAATAAAGTAGTGAAGAAATTCAAGATCTAGAGTGCTTAGAGATGACTTGGTCTAAACTTTCTGAGATGAGAACATCACTGTATTCACTCATTAAAGGAAGATAATGAGTGTTATTCAGCCATTTCTTTTTTAGTCAATACCCAGGAAAATATTGACTTCTATCCAATTCCTATAATTGGCTAAAATTATTGGAAAAGAGAATTTGAAAGGGCAATCCTATCCCATTTGTGTATTTTCAGCTTTATGGAGGGTTCATATAATTGGCTGAATTAAAGTTCTAAACAAAGCAGAAACAAACAAAATTTGAAAAAATATCACTAAGTAGGTGATAACAGGTTCCTGCACTAGAGCTTGTGACCTCAAATATTTTTTTTTCCTCTAAATTCTACTTTTCACCATAAATCATAAATTACTAAAGGGAAAATATCAAGAAAGTTTGGATTCTTGTTTCTAAAATTCATACCAAAATAACATTCTCAGAAAGCCTTCAGACACAGACATTTGTTCTAGAACTTCCTACTCTGTTCATTAATTTCTTATACTTACATCCACCCTGAGACAAGAGAGAGATCTCCAGAGGATAAAGATGCATTTGGAGGAAGTTTGCTTCCAAGTTTTAAAGTGTACCATGACTAATGAAAAGTTTTAAACACTCAGGTCTGACACTCTCATGTCTTCCATTGTCCTAAGATCACATGAAAACACACCATACAAATTCCATTCCTCTCTCAAGTCAGCTCTTTATCAAAAGTGGGAAAAAACATCTAAAAGGACACTTAGAAATCTTCTTCGCTCATAAACATAGGACTTTCTCTTAATGTTTCCCAGATTATCTGAAGAGTTCACAGATGTCTAATGACTTGAAAACCTTGCCTTCTTCCCCCCTTTTCACTTGAAGAGCATTAACTATTTCAGTGCTTCACTTAGACTGAAATCATACATCAACTTCCAGTCAAATGCCTAGCATAGACACATGAATAAAGTTCAGTCACCAGGACTTCCAAAGATCTGAAATGTTTTGCTAAATATGATGGTTTTTTTCTTTATGCTGAACACAATTTTTGTTCTTACTACATTCAACATTCATGTACATGAATTAATCTCACTGGAAACTACATTTTCTTTCTTTTCCCCATTTATTGTTTTTCATTAGGTAGAAAAAAGGAAAAAAAAAATGAAGGACTGCCCTCACCATCAGTCAGTAAATGATTAGTATACTGTGCATTGGACACATTTGTTCCAAATACTGAATGAACAACTCATGCATTTCTTTTATCTGGGACACTTAAGAATACAAAAAGAAACTTTATCTAAGACATACTTTATAACCAGATCAAGACTTACTCTTCAAACAAGTTGGACTCTGTCTCTTTCACAGAAATATTTTCTTTTTAAATTATCCTTGCATTGTTACATTTAATATCAAATACTTCAATAAAATGTAGTTATGAGGCTAAATAGGAGGGACACAGAGGACCATGAAAGCTAACAGGAATGTAAAACAAAGTGCTTCGGGCAATTTTTGGGCATGGATAAACTGGTAGTTTTCTAGCCAGGGTATTTTTCCATCCAGGGCATGATAATGTTACTTCATAACCTATTGCTGTCTTCAATTGGTGAAGTTTAGATTGTGTAGGGAAAGGGTTTGAATGTACATGTGCATATATTTTACCATTTTTGCCTACTCTGTACATTGGTGGGATTCAGCAAATACGAAAAAAATCTATCATCGCCTTTTTTTTTTTTTTTTTAAACTGCCCAAAATAAATCAAAAACCGGTAAGATCAACATTAACATTAAAACCTGTAACAATATATGTCCATCCAGATTTAAAGTGCTAGGAAAAGGAATTACAGACCCTTTCCATGAAGTCACCCCTGATCGGTCTTTCCTTTCTCTTCATACAGCTCCACAACCTCCTTCAAGAACAGGGAAGGAACTGTTCACATATAATCGTCTTAATACCCCTTATTTTGTCCACACAGTAGACACATTTTAGGAGCTTTCCATTTGAAACTTTTTATTTGTTAATGTTTGAACAGAGTATCATGGAAAATTTGAATCTGGAGATTTTATGGATTTTATAGCTTAGGCTATGTATTCAAGATGGAAGCCAGCTTTCTAATAAGGTGTCCAAGTTTTGGGCCTTGGATCAATATCACCTTTTATTTAAGTACTATAGTCCATCAAAGTTCTAGTATATCTGTTCTCTTCTTCCCTAGTCTAAAGAAAATCAGTGGGTATCATACTGAAACATTATCCTGGGGCAATTTTCCATGGAATATTCCTGTGGCGCGCCATTAGATGCTTCTATAAATAGGCAGAACTATAAAAATTAACAAATGACACCATACCAATTAAAATTCAACACATGCTAAAACGGTTTCCTCCTCTGAAGTTTACATGGTTCAGAGAGTGATTCTACAGCAGACGTAGTGCTAGATGATTAATATATCAACCTTGCAAGATTAGAGTTGGTTTAGCTATGAAATACATGAAAATTGTACAAACGTTTCTGCCTTAACCTCTTCATTTAACATTTTTCCATATGGCAGGCAGATGAGCCACAAAATCTGGTGCAAAGATTCTTTATTATTGATATATTCCATTCCACAAATGGAATGTGTAGCAGGTGTTTTTGAAACTGGAGGGAGCATGTGAGGAAAGCAAGTAGCATCTATACCACAAGATGCCTGCTGCCAGCACATATTTGGAAGGAATTTCATAAATATCTGGTCAGCCAGTGATCAATAAAACAATAGAAACAACCCTAAACTGACTTTAAAAAAGGAAAGTTCCAAGTTATTTGGACAAAGTGAATTGCAGAGCACATGACAGCTATCGTGTTCAAAACACATTTTGAAGAAAATTCAACTGCAGAAAAAACTTCCAGGGAAGACTAGATTAATACAGTTTCTGATAACTTTTAGAAAACGCTGAAATACCTCCTCTATACTAGACAAAACTTATCAAAACAGACAAGTCTAAGGCTGCCTTCTTTCTTCAAACTGTTTTCAAAATGATGTTCATGACAACTTTCCCTTCACAGAACAAAATATCAATCTTCAAAGCATGAGAAGATACACAACTTAAAAAAACAGCAATTATAAGGATAATTTAGAGTTCTCTTCTTGTTAACAGTACATACCAAGGTCTACTTTACCAGCTTTTAGGTGAGGTATTCATGGTGGCCAAGTTGAGTCCCTTGCTCTGATTTGCCCTCTTGAAACCTCTTTTTTCAATCATTCAAGTAGCCTTCAGAAACTAGGCTAACTCAGAGCTCCCAGCTGAGTATCTTTAAGCACCCAGTACTTATCATTGCAGCCTTTAGGAAGGTTTGAGCAAGAAAGCAACTCAGCACTCCCAGCTCCATTATCACTCCAAAAAGGCTTGCCATCATAATATATCGTTTCACACAAACAAAAATAGTTATATGCATTAATCTCTCACTTAAGAATTATGACTGTCAATGAATGTTTTAAAGTGAAATGTACTTTTTAACACAGGAAGAGGTTTCACACTGAAGTGATTTTTTTTTAATCTATTGTAACCAAAGGCAGCTTTGCACAAGAAGGCAAATTGATGGCCAGGTGGTTGGTCCTGAAAAGAAGTAGACATCTGCACCTGTCAATCTGCATAGGAGAGTCAAAAAGCAGCACAACCTTCTTATGTAAACAAAGGACCAAGCTATGAGAAGCTCTGTTTTCATTATGTCCAACGTCTTGCTACCCCCTACTATCCTCACTGACCTCTGATGACTGCACAGATGTAGCTTTCACAACATTCCCCAGGAGTTCAGCCATTTGCCCTGTGCAGTTCAAAATCTTTTCTTAATGTCCAGCCTAAACATTTGCTTCCTTAGCCTTGGGTCACTGATCCTTGTCCTACATCTTCTGAGACTGTGAATAATTCCCTGCTTTCAGTTTCCATTGCTATCTTGAACGCATGAAATTCAGAAGAACAAAAAGAGACAGAAAAAGAGGGGGGGAAAAGTCTGCCTAAGCTAAACAAATCTTTCACAGGCAGTTGCAATACAATTACCAAGGTTTTTAACCTTCCAGTTTTACCAGAAATTTATAAGAAGCCAAACCCATTGCACAATGCTGCTGAAGTAGAACTGCCCCAGATTAAACAAAAATAATCAACAGAGTGGGCCTACCAAGCACTGCCAGGGAGCCCTCTGCTCTGCTTACTGGAGGGGAATCAGACAGTCCAATATAGTGTGTCCTGAAGCAGTTTCTAATGAATAATCCCTGTAATGCTAACTCCAACTCTGCTCAAGGAAGGAAGGGAGGAAGGAAGGAGGAGGAGGATTACTCTGTCATTAATTTTTCTAAGACCAATTTAAATGTATTTCCATAATGGATAAACAGATGACAAATTGTTATTTGAGAAAATAACACAATGATGAATTGAACTACAGAGCAGTTTAAAGAATTAACCTTATGCATTAGGAGGCCATGGGCTATGATAGTCTGAGTCCAATCACAGAGGAAATGAACCATCTAGGTATAGCTCATTATTCAGAAACTGGACATTCGGTCAGCAAATACTGTAAAACATACATTACCAGCACCTTTCCTATCCCCCCACCCCTAGAAGGTTCAGGACTTAACTGGACAGTAATGAATATTGATTATTTGCTCAATATTTTACTGGAAGTTTCTTAGATGTATTGCAAAATTCTCCTAAGTGTTTGAAGCATCAAAGAAAGTAGTCGCCCCCCAAACAAACATATGATGAATTTCCATATATATTTTAGTTAGATCTCCCAATTTATCAGACCTCTTTACAGACAATCACGGTACCTCATCCCAGTTCATATATGCAACAACTTATCACCTACAGGTGTTTGATAAAACAAATAAATAAACAAACAGATGAAAAATTATGGCTTATTACATTCAGTGAATTCTGTGACTGTGGTACAAATATGTTATACTGTTTTCATGGCATTATTTTCTCAGTGTGGTTCAGTATAGGACAGTTAGGATGGGAAGTCACTAAGCATAAATAAGGTATCACACACCAAATTTAGACTTTTTCATGAAATGCAGCGGTATTTATACTTCATATCCAAGATTTAGGTTCACATGACAGATAATGTGCAAGAGCATCACATATATAAAATCATACTTTAAAAATTCACACAGAGTTTATTCATTCATCTCTATCAAGATCTGTGGTACAAGTTTACTTCTGAATTTCCTAAACTTGCCAAAGTGTTGACGGGATTATGTATGGAGATGGAAAAAATGCCATAGGACTAAGTTGGTTCTGGTAATTAGAAACATGTTTAAAAAATAAAGCAATAATCTATATCTCATCCATCACTCTTCAGCTTCTTTCATGTCAAGGGACAACACTCATACTTCTTATAAAGTAAAGCTATTCTCCCAGAAAATATTATATTCCTATATCAGAAATGCTGAATGATAAACCTGGATTTTTATATGAAGTGAAGTTCACGCTAAAAGAATCAAAATGAGTATTGTCTTTTCGATTCTGAAAAATATTGAGTATCTTGTATCCTGCAATAAGACTTCTACAGGTTTAGATAACTGTAACTGCATAACTGTATCTAATGGGAAAAGGAAAAAACAATAAGCAGCACGCATATCAAAACCAAGACCTTTTTCTCTCTACTGGAAAAAAGTAGGAATGAGATTTTGAAGCACTATCTCAATCCTGAATAACATTATATAATTGAGGAACACCTAGGTTCCTCAGTTAAATAGTTTCGATGGGCTCTTGTGACACTTAACAACCTACCAGGGATGAGTTGAACTGTTTTGGATCTTACATAAGAGGTTCTCCATTCAGCACAGATCTTATCCAACTTCACATACACCACAGGCACCAAAGATAAAAACAGCTTAATTTCTTTCCAAGACAGATATGGTACACAAACTATGCTGGAACAACTTGCTGATGGGTTCTGAAGTTAGGCTATGAGGAGAGTATATACTGCAGTGTTAAGGGTATTTGAGAGACTATGTCTTTCCACAAGATATATAGAAATAGCTTTCATTTTGGTTTGTTTGTTGTTGATGCTTTGTGACGGCTGAAGTTCCAATTCAGACAGACTCTGTATATTTTGAAAAAAAGAAAAAAAAAAAAAAAAAAAGCTTTCTTGAGCATATGGGAAGACATTCTGCATCCAGCTTTCCGCCTGCACCTCTGCCTCAAGCCAATATTTAATGGGTTTACGTGACAACTGGATATAGATCACTACATTTCAAACGAGAAAGAATGGAAGCAATATTACTTCAAAATCAACCTCCTGATGCCTGACAAGCAGAGGAAAGTTCACACTGTCATGAGATATGAAAGTTCAATGGCAAGAGAAGAGCTTGTCAGCCCTTCCTTTCCCCTCCTGGCACAGCCAGCCCGGAGCAGCCACCACAGTGACATCACCAGCAGCTGAAACGGATGAAGCAGCTAAGATAACATTCCCCAACCCAGTGTAAACACTGATGGATGCTGCAAAGCATGTTTTACATTTCCTAGCCTGAGATCTGCTTTATTACATTGACAAGGGTGACCTTTAAAATAATATATTTGCTATAAAAAAAGGGAAAGAAACTCTTTATAAACTGAATTTATTGGCTACAAAATCACTTCCCAGCAAGAAGTCTGATTACAATCAAAATAACCCAACAAAATGAAACAGTTTACCTGTGATCAATTTAATGTGGCAGTAAAACACTAATTATGGGAAAAAACACGTTCAGGGTTTGTGGTATTGTCTATAAAATCTGCATGGAAACTAACATTCAGTGATGTGTAGCACATATGGGTAAACAGATGGCCAAAGGATTATTTTTAAAATCAGGACTTTTGCTGACAAAATATAGAATTGGTAGGGTATGATCAGAAAGCTAAGAAGAAGTTATTTATGGGACAGCATGCACATGTGCAGTAATTGGATTCTTACCAAACAGAAGATAAAACACATAATTGTGCATAGGGTAATAAAGAGACAGTCAATATTTTTAGTAAGTACATTTTCCACTACTTTGACAAGTTCAGTTTGGGGAGTATTTTTGTTTTGTGCCATGTGTTCTTTTGATGATTTTTAAGAGTCAAATATTTTTAGGTCAGGACATCCAGAAGACTGAATTACAGAACTTGATAACCTCCATTCTAAATTAAAAGCTAAAGGAAGTAGAAACAGTGGAAGGATCTCTCCAGAAGTAAAAGAATTTTCTCCATGTAAAACATAAATCTGAGAAAAATTCATATTAATTTTAACTTTTCTTTTTAAGACTTCATACTTCTAGCTATTCTTCCTGCTATCTACCCTCTTTCCTTTCACATATCTGTACTTTTCTGGAGCACAGTCATGACTTCAATAACAATGTTTCTGAAATATCTGAAATATAACCAGTGTAGTGCAATCTCAGTCTAAATACAGGAAAATGGATATATGTCCTAAAGTCTAGTTACAGTAGGAGCTGTGGCACAAATAAATGCTCTTATTTGGAGTCCCTTTTGGTATACTTACATGAGATAGTAGAAATACACAAAACTTTAAAAAGTTCTGTCTTTTTGATTTTTTAAACTCCAGAAGAACCTGGAGTTTAGTTTATGGAAATGACATAATGCATATAATGCGAGACAGTATCTGAGATGGACGATAAGTTTTTTCCTTTCACAGATACCCTTCTAGTCGTCCAAACTCATATTAGCCCATTAACAATGGGGACAAGGTCCTATAATATTGATTTAATGACAGTACAGCATAAAAAGTAAAACTTTCTTCCCCCAGAAGAGGTAACTTTTTAAAAGAATATATACCATTTGCTCTGTAGGCACCCAGAAGACACTATTTTGGCCACCCACTATTTTCCCCAGTTCTTTGGGGATGGGGGTGGGGATGTTGTTTGTTATTACCTCCTCCTCTGGTTTGAAAATATATGTTAGATTTGGTCATTCCTGAATACTGAATTCTCTTCTACAGGCACTGCAGCCTTCATACCATCCACTGAGATTCTCCTGCACTGCAATACAGCAGAACGAAGAGAGACAATTTTGAGATCTAAATCTGACATCTCCATATGTTTAGAGAAACAAGCAGGATGCCTCTGACCGTACAGTGTGATGACGGATCAGCAGCCTTCCCCTCTCCAAGCAGCCTCCCCTGCCCCTCCATGCTTGTCAGAGGCACTGCTGTGGGAGGAATAACGGAGCAGGAAGAATGATCCTGCAGAGCCCAGAGACCTGGGGAGAGATTGGTGGTAACAGCCTTGCCCCCTCCTCCTCCACCTAGCGCGCACAACACCAGCATCCTCAGCCCTCACGCCAGGCTGCGAGCAGGGGCACAGCGAGACGGTCGGCCCCTTCAGTGGTGTCTGCTGCCCAGATGTGGGGGTTTGATCCCCGGGCAGGAGGTTGGATCTACTGCAGAGCCACCCATTGAATCAGGGTTTTTCTCAGTTGCTCAGCATTTATGACAGAATGTTGAATGAAAAAAAAAAAACAAATCAATGTGTTCATACAAACAAGAGATCTTGCAGACAGTGTAATGTACATTGCATGGAGCACTCCTACCTAAAGCACACAAAAAAATTAAGTTCCCATCCCTCAGTGCCCTTTGAAAATCTTCCTTCCCTTCTTCTTCTTCTATTTATTCCCTATCATGTAAGTTACAGTACAAAACTGCATCCCTGAATTAATTGCACATAGGTGGAGATTATTCAAGGAATAAGCTGATGAACAAGTGATGTTTTACTGAGAGAAATATGTTTGTGGCACATGTCTCTGTGAGTGAAAAAGAGAAATTATGAAATCTCAAGCAATAGTTTGATATTAACAAAAAATATTATTTTTCAGACTTTAACGATTACATTCTGTCAGTAGATCAGCATACTATGCATCTATTTAGTATAATGGAAAGAGCCTCAAAGTCTAAACTTCAGCAGTGACTTTTCTGATTTATAAAACTGTGAAGAGTGAGCCATGTTTTATACAGAGATTCTTATATGCACTACTTAATGAAAATTTATTATTATGTTTCATGTAATTTTACTTGTTTGAAACAAAAGAATAGAAAAATAAACTCAAAAAACTAACTAATGAAAAACAGCTACACTAGATTATTGAGCATAGGCAAAAATTCCCAATGGCAGGTAGTTCAGTAACACTTCTTTTCAGAGATTTATCTCTATTATGCACTTTAAGCATAATAGTTTATTCTTATTCTTCATGTCGCTTCCATTTAGCAGGTATAATACCCAATTGTTTTGATAATTAATAAGACCTAAATGAAGGTCATTAGTCCCAAAATCTAATAAAGTCTGAAATGCCTGGGTTCTGTGCTTGCCATAGAGCAATTCCAGACTCATGGTGTTGTCTATGACCATGCCTAGACAACAGGGATCTGAAGAGCTGGCAGTTACCGCAGATCATTCAGGTCAACTCAGGCACCTTCTTAATGCAACACCTCTCTGCAACCATGCTCATCACTCTACACAGTGCGCCTAGTCACACCACAGATGGGATAGAAAAATATCTTGAAAAACAAGAAATCAGGCTGAAATATGACATCTAGTTCCCCACCTAGCATACTTTCAGCCAAGTAAATATTTTCCATGCTCTGCCATGGTACCGTGTGTATCTCCATGAGGTTTTTGCATGTCAGGAAATTCCTGAATTTGTGTGTGATGTAGTAACCTAATCCTGGATGTCTGATATTTACCAGATTGCCTAACACAGAATCTGCTTCTTTTCACAAATACCATGCAAGCAAAAGGCTTGTGGTTTCCCTTGTTTAGTTCCTGTGTTTCCTGGCTTCAGTCTCCTTTTTCTCCCTAAATGTTAAGTTAAGCTCTTGTCTAAATTTCCAAAGGCCAGTTGATTTATTTCAGAGAGTTGCAAGGTAGAACAAATGTAGTTCAGTGGATGTAGGGGAATAAGAAATGACTCCAGGCTAAGCAGGAAAATAAAACAAAAAAAAAATGAAGCTGAATTCCACAGCATTCACATCTATCACTCCTGGGGTCTGGTTTGCAAAGGATAGGGAAGTTAATAAATTTCAAAGGAATTGTCTGCTAGTGCGGGTTGCCCACTCTGCTTCCCACTCCTCCCTGCATTTCAAACAAAATGGTCTTTAGGTTTTCTTGGCACTGGGCTTCTAGAATGTTTCTATTATGAATTGCTGTTCTGCTAGCAGCTCTGAGCAAGATCCTGCACTAGAATTTTATAAGTCAAATTAATTATGAGTAATAATAATCCATGGGGAAATAGTAGCACATATGGGAAGATAGGTTTAAATTCATTTTGATCATACAGTTGAAATTTATAAGGTAAATGGGCATCATTTTGTGAACTCAGATAAAAAAAGTTAATTTTTATTTCACTTTGAAGTGAAAAAGAGAATTTAAGAGAGTATTCAATGTTCTCACTTGAAGGAAACCTCTCTGCACTAGGAGGGGGTTAACTTTTCACTAGAAAAGAGCTTATTAACCAAGAAAATATGTCTTTAAAGAATTTAGTTATGTACATATTATTCTCAGAAACACTGTCACTGATTTCATAGGGAACCAGACAATTAAGAAAATTCAACAAAAACTCAATAGGAGCCCCTACCAGAGGTAAAAATTGGATTTCTAAAAAGGATTGAGTCACAACTCCCCCAGATTGTCTCTCTATGCTTGAGAAGGAAAGAAAAGGAGAAAGAGGAAGAAAAAAGGGGAGGAGGAAGGTAAGGATTTATGAAACCGAATTGCCTTATTGAAAGGTACATTATTATTGAAACAAAAATATTTGGTCTTGGTATGGGACAACTCATGTCATTCTTCATCTTGAATTTTACAGGACAATGAACTAGAATGTTTAAATATCCTTTCTAATTTAAAATTCTACAAACTTAAATGTCTGACTAGATGCTTGGAAACAATTCAAATGTTAAAGAAATGAGTAGACATATTTTCACATTTACATTATATTATCTTCTTTCTAAAATGATAGACATGAGAAAGAAACTCATTCTCAGAGGCATCACCCTTTCATTTCTTCTCATTCTAATAAAACAATAATGTTATGTGATTAAAGACTGCTAACCTGCACTGGACTTGACAGGGTTGAGAATTTGCCACTATTATTCCTGAACTCTTTGGCTTATTGTGACCTATGTTTTGTATGTTGAATTTCAAGGACTGCAGGGTAACAGTTCCCACTTCCCTAGAGATAACTCTGAAGTAATTGGAGCTGGTGTATCAAACCCAATGCTAATACCAGCTAACAGCAACGATGTCTTGCCATAGATGCCAATGAGACAGAAGAATAAAAATCATTAATACGAGAAGCAAGGATGAGAACAGGATAAGCAATGAGAAACAAAAAAAAAAAAAGAAAAAAAAAAGGAATAAAAAAAGGGAGACAAATAAAGAAATGCAGTTTGACAGGTACTCTGGCATATCCCTTTCCCTTCAGACTCACTGATTAGTCTTTTGCAGACTAGCCCTGTCTATATAGTACCCAGAGCGTGTTTTTTCACTATTTAAAGCCTAATTTCATAGATTTCCCATTGCCATTGCTGGTATTGCTGGTATATCTTGCTTGGATGGGTTGGGTTAGATATTCTATATGAGACCCTGGTTAACATTAGATTCCTCCAGACATTGTAATTCCTTATGATATTCTTCCCATGTCTGATTGTGCATAACTTCTTTATTGTTTATTTGCCAGGTTAGGTACTCTTAGCTCAGTACCCCATTACATAAACTTTTTACTTCATAATCTTAAGTGACTAAAGCTGGAGATAAAAACAGCTTTCATCTCAGTCTTGGCAAATAAACCAAGATTAATGGGTCACTCTCCATTATATGGACAAATATTTCTACAAAGTAGACAATACTTCTACTTTTGGGTATGTACTACCTGTTAAATCTTGAGTTTTGCTCTCCTATTATCATCATGACATTTAATGACATCTTTGTAAGGGAAAAATCTGAAGTTATTACCAGGGTTGATAAAAGGCGGCATTAAATCTTCAGCTAATTTAAATCATGGTATCTCTTATACACTGAGGAATCATTTCACATCCATTTATACTAGTAGTAGATGTGTTTTATAATTTCAGCCATTGTTAGTAATCACAACTGCTTGCTGCCATTCCCCGAGGATTAGCAAAAAACATGTTCTCTCTATCACTTCATTACACTAGGTTGCCACGTGAAATTGTTTAGCTGGCAACTTGTGTTAGTGCCCAGGTCTGGTAGTATTTCAGAACCCATAGTTCATTTAGAGATGTATTAAACTGGTTAATTCAGGTGCTGCTGGTTTTAGAGCCTAAGAAATAGAGAACTCAACACCAGTCATTTAAGTGTTTGCACAGGGGCCTGGCTGGCTTCAGCAGTCCAGATCGAGTTCCATATTGCCAAGAAATAACTCTACCAGTATCCAGAGGGGCTTGCTCAATGCTAGCACACTATGTCTAATCAAATTGCCATCTCTGCTCTTAACCTTCCTAATTCCCAACATACCTTCCTTCCACTCAACGCCAAACAAAGGAATAGCACTACAGGGTCAAGAAAACAAACAACACTATTCCCTTGTCCCTGCTTAGTGTCTTCAAGCTACATCAGTACAAAGACAAAAAGCAGAGAACTGAAAGGATGGTATGTTAAACATGGTTGGTCTGAAAGATTACAAACTCTGTATCAGAGCTCAGATAACGTGGTTAATGTTACATGCTTTCTGCCCATGGCTGAACTTTAACTATATGAAATTAATATGTATCATCTAAGACTTGCTGCATTTGTTATAGATATATTAATAACACATTTTATTAATTCAGTTTAATATTTCAATTTGTCTCATGATCAGGAATATTTCACATGTGTTGGTGAATAAATCAGTTATCCAGATCAGGCAAACACATTTGGTAGGACCAATCACAAAACAGGACAATATCCTGGATGTTTGAGAAGGTTCAAACATTGTGTCTGCATGTAGAAAAGCACACCTAGCTATCTCTTTTAGCACATGCTTGATGAAGGTCTGGCAATGACAGGCTTATGAAAACACAGCCAAGAAGTGAAAAGGAAAAATACCTACTCTCTGTACAAGGCTCTGAAAGAATATGGAAAGCTAAAAGCATTGAAGAGTGTTTGTTCACTACTCCTTCACAATGACTTTAATGTATGCTTTGACACTGCAGTTCCCATTACTGATATACAGTGGCAAGGAAGGGTACCTTACTAGTTAGAAAAGCAGTACACAAAAACACTGTACCATGTCTTGTAAGAAAACCTCTGTCAGCAAATTGAGAACCAGAAGCAAAAGTCTCCTGCAAGCACAGTTCAGTCTCCTTTTTAAGTATGTAGCTACATTTCCTTCCAGACAAGAAGAGTTTACTTTCAGTAGTAAGAGATGAAGAGTGACAGAGATGAAAGGGAAAAAATAAAAACAAAACTGAGGATGCCACAAAAATCTGGAACAGTCACCAAAATGAGAATCTGTTCTAAATAAACAGCTACATAGAGCCAGGTTTAAGTGCCAAGGGGTGAAGTCAGCTCAGTATACTATTCATTCAGCTCACTTCCTCTTATTAAATTCCCAGGGAAGAATCTGTCTGAACTTTTTGGATTATTACTTGTACAATAATACTCAAACATTAACTTCTAAGGAACTAGCTATACGATAAAAAGCTGAATTTATCACATTAACAGAGAGAAAAGAATGTGTTCTAAAGACATCAGAATTAAAAGTCAAAAGCATGTAATGAAAGTAACAGGTTTGGACTCATACACAGTATCATTCAGGCATGATATCAATTCAATCAAAATCATGCAAAGTTCACTCCTGCATAAAAGCTGAGCAATAAGTATACAGATGCAGCAGAAATGTACCCACCAAAATAAGCATACTGGATGCACTAACTTCAGGTGTGCCTGGATTCATGTCACCCTCAAAACACTGGGAATATCTGACCCAAGTGTTACATCAAGAGAGCTTTCTGTCTTTCAGCAGGTGAAAAACTGAAAGATTTTCAAGACTGGTGTCTATCTCTGCATCTCCAAGACAGAGGAAGAGCGATGCTACTGTTGCCTTTCCCGTCAAAATCTATGAAAGAGAATAGGCAAGGAAAATAATCAAAAAAGAAAATGAAAAATAAGCATAAGAAAAAGAGGAAATGAAATTAGAATTATTTCTTGAGTAGAAATAAGACTAAAATCAAACTGAATTACTGAAGCATCCCAGAATATGAATAAGAAAACAAAAGACTTGATAGAAGAATCCCCTAAACAATATGTTAAATGTTGGGTGCACGGCAACTGTTTCATTTTGAAAAGGCAGAAAAGTAGCTGAATGGTGGCCCCTGCTTGTGGGATACTGGAATTCCTCAAAATGAATGCCCCATTACACAGAGTCCCATCAGTAACACAGCATGTTAACAAAACAAAAAAAAAAAACTAGAAAAGATGAGAACAAAAAAGTCTTCACCTAACCTCCCTTCAGTAAGTGACTGTATGTGTACTGCAAATTTTCTGTCATTTGTACACATATAAAGAGCTAAAAATAGAAAGTTTATTCTCAGTCATGATCTTGGCTTATTACCTCCTCCGAACATTTCTTATCTTCAGGATATACACAGCAGATGAGACTTTGGGCTGTCTCTTTATGTCTGTGTAAAGATCAGTACGGTTTCATCAAGGACAATAAAGAGAAGAGCAAGAACTACATAGGGGTCATTAGCAAAAGTTTTAAAGCATGTTATTGCTCATCCATAAAGAACACAAGACATAGATGGCAAAGAAAAAGTATGACAGAACTGCCAAAGACCCATTCTTAAATTTTCCTCTCATTTTTATTCCTGAGAAAAGCTAAAAGGCAAAGAGAATGAAAGTGAGCATTAACCTTAGTTTTTGTTGTATAGTTTGTAGATATTCAGAGATGTGATTTTGATGTTTTCAGTGTCATAATTATTAAAAGTAGACAGACAGGCCAACCCAGTCCTGTGACCATTCTCTTCAACACAGAACTACAGAATATTCCATTTTACAGACTTAGGGATCATTATGCTTTTAAAAATTCCCTGGATTTAATATACTTTAAATTTAAAATGAGTTAAATATTATAACTTGTAAAATATTCCTATTGCTTTCAACTGAAAAATATTATTCCTCTGTCTCCTTACTTTGCATTTTTAAATGAATTGTATGTTTTAAATGTATTTTTTTTTATAGCTGGAATTATTTTTATGAGTCAGGAAATCTATATTTTAAGACCCTTATTCAGTAAGATACTTCTCCATACTCCCTTTTTAAACATGTAAGTAGTCCTGTAATATTCACTTTTCAGGAAAATAATTAAGATATTTCTTTATTATATATTATGTACCTTGCTTATGGTATAGATGTACAATATATAACAACTGAATTCTGATCTGCAAATGATGGTTTTCAACTAAATAATTATAAGTGAAATCAAATATATTCTTTAGGATAACCAGCTGCTTACAACTTTGAAGAAAATACTTATGTTCCCACCCCTTTGGAAAACACAAAATTAGCAGCATGTCATTTGTTTAGCCACAAATTTTATGAAAATATTTTCTTCTCCCTCCCAAACTGAAATTCTGATGTTTGCATGCAGAAAAAAAATGTATTTCAGTATTGAACCATTCAAGCATTTTACTATGTCTTTCAGAACACAATACCATAGTTTTCTAACTTAATCTAATTAATTATAATAAAATGAAATAAAAATCATATACTACATGTAAGTAGAGAAAATGTTTCTTACAGAAGGAAATTGTTTAACATAGAATTTCTTTAATACTTCTAATGGGAGTATTGCAGACCACTTATACTCTTGAATTAGGTACAAAGAAAGATGTTATATTGCAAAAAATTAATATGGAGGGATATCCTGTAAATTCTACATAGTATCAGCATCTGGAAGGGGAGGTAGAAGATAGAAAGCTGACTGAAGGCGGGACTGGATGGTTTCAGCTGTTTTTTTAGTCCAGCTCTGTCATAACTGAGTGTTCCAATGGTTGTAAACTGTCCAGGAATATCTGCAATGTCACACTACTGGGAATGCCATTTCTCAGGGAACTTGCTAAAGGAAGCCTAATGGAAATAAAAGACCAAGTACAACAGCTATGATGTACCACACGAAGCCCATGGAAGTGCTCTGAGCAACCACCCACGCCACAGATGACACACAGACTCACAGAATGGTTGAGTTTGAAAGGGACCTCTAGAGATGATCTAGTCCAACCCCCTACTCCAGCAGGGACACCTGGAGCACGTGGCACAGGGTGGCCACAGTTTTGAAGGCAGGTTCACAGCAGCAGAGACTTTGTTAAATAAGAACAAAACATAATCTTTGATTGAGAATAATGAAAAGCAAAGTGCAAGCAGTGATCCAGTCTTTCATACCTTTAGCATACACCTCCACAACAGTTCCTGCATATTTTTACAAGTACCTGCAAATCCTTATTTTTATGGCCAGTTTCATCTCTCTGTTCCTCTATCAAATCTCCCACATCCCACCTGAAATCCATTATTGTCCTCTGTTCAACTTTCAGGCCCTGAATCATCCCATCTAAGTACTCAAATGTATTTTACTTCACGTATAAATAAATTGCCTCAGATGAACCTATTCCATACAGATATATTCACCACGCTTATTTTGTCCTATCATCTTCATTCATTGCATCAAAGCTGTTGTTTATCTCATTTACCCTTATTGGAAGAGGAAGATCAGTACTAACCTATCTCTATAATCTGCCATGCAAACTGATTACTAAGATTCAACTGATTAACTTTTAAAACCCAGTAGCTAATAAATCTTTTCAGCTCCCTATTTCTAATTATCCTCAGGTACACTAACAGACAAAGTTAACCCCCCATCTTCCAAATGAAAGGCCTTTCTAACCTTTCCAAACCATACCTCATAAAAATAACCTTTAAAAAAGGCTATTAATATTATAAAAACATACAAAATCAGTTCCAGTGATGATATCAGAGTACCATAGCCTTGCTTTTGGCCAAGAGTTGAGAAGGATGAGAAGGCAGCAGACACGTGTAGTAAGATATGGTAAAAAGGACAACTCAAATAAGAACTGTGTGCAATTAGCCACAACATGAGAACAAGATCAGGAACTGCTGGAAAGGGGCACCATGACACCATTGTGGACTAGTCTGAGTAGCGGCTCATGGCAACATCTGGCTATTAAGACCTTCAGAGGTGGAGACTGGGGGAACACCGTTAAAAATAATGCTGAAACAGAGTGCCAAAAGTGGCAACACCTCATGCTGGAGCCCCTGCCCAAGAGCTCATCACTGAGACAGGCCAGAGGGAGTGCCACACTCCCCCAGTCCTGACTGCTTCACTCTTGGTTGGGGAAAAGCGCAGTTTTTTGCTGATATGTTTGTGTACATGTGTGTAAGAGGCTTCCCCTGATGCAATCCATCACTTGCTTTGCCTACAAAGCAGGGCAAATGGGAGCACTAGCCCTCTGCCTCGTGTTCCTTTCCCTGTAAGGACTGACAATGAAACGATGGCAATTCCCCATCTCACAAGATCACTTTGAAGGTGTTAAACAGTTTGACAGCTTTTTTGGTCCATTAAAATTGATACTTATAGGTGTATTGAATGAATTGTGCAGGAGCCTACATAATTCCCTTAACAATATTAAATTGTGTAGCGGTCATAAAAGCAAAATAAATCCATGATTGAGGTAGATTGCAAGGAATTCTTACCCCACAAGCAGCACACACATGATTTTGAAAAATGGCTAGCATACTACCTAGTTACAAGTTTAAAATACTGCTATAAAATATTACTATGCGATAAACTTTAAAAAACATTTAACAATACAGTGATTTGACAATGAATTGATTTTAAGTAAATTATTATTCATACTTCTCCATAAGATATTACTTGTCCTTACTGTGCTATTCTTTTACACAGAATTTAAAGCAAAATCATTTTATTATTTTCAAAAGCAAGGAGGTGCAATTGCCAAGTTTTGAGTCGTAAGTTTATACCATCAAAAAAAAAAAAAAAAGATGTCTCTATCACTCAGCTACTTAAAGATGAGAAAACAGTAAATAGCTGATTTACTAGATAATTCTGTTTTTCTAAATCCAGAAAAGTTCTCTGCAAATCATCACAAACAATATACCTCAAATTGCCTTGACACACTCTGTCATTGTCAACATCATCTAAATTGCAGAATTATGCACAGCCCCAATAATCCTGCAATTTGTGCTGTTCACCAAATAGTTTCTCTCATCTAGTAGGATCTTGAACTTCCTCTTCAGCACTAGCAATGACCCTTGCCATAAACAAAAATTTGTAGGGAGATTGAATTCAAGGCATTGGCAATACATGATACATAAATAGTTTTACTCTTAAAGATTACTTATTTAAATCCTGTATAGGAAAAAAAATAGTGTTTGAAAAGATGCCAAGGAAATATTCTGAAAAGATTCAAGTCTACTTCCTGGTAAGCAAGGACCTACCGCACAGAATCCACTCCTACAGAGCAAGCTGTTTTTTAAATGAACTAGGGAGAAAAAAAAGTCTGAAATCCTAAAACTAATATATGAATAATAGACTATTAAATATACCATGCAACTCCTAATATATTCCCAGATTACTCAGGGGATTTAGCAGGGAATTCTTCTGGTAAAGCACATTCTTCAGAACTATGTTTTATGTACTATTACACACTATTCACTGGGTAAGTGAAAGCAACTCTAATTAATCAGTCAGCTCCCTCATTAAGAAATGTAGGGACACTTATCTATGGACAGGGTACCCTTCTTGCTTTGTTGAGTGTTTATGTGTATTAAATAAAGCAAGTGCAGAAAGACAGACTGTAAAAGGTACTGTCTTAAACTGGACACTGCCCAGATGTGCCTGGGCCTCAGCGAGAGGCAAATGAACTGAAAGAACAGTTTTGCCAGTTTCCCATGCCCCAGGAGAACAACTTCACTACTGCGTTGTAGCCTGGATTTGAACAGGTCTCTTCCTTGCTGCTTTTGGGGATGGCAAAAATCTTTATAAAATCTGCATCTGCCTCTTTATAAAATCTGCATCTAAATTCATGCAGTTCATTCCAGAAAAAAAATATTTTAACATTTCCCCAGCGTTTTCAATTGTTCGTTGTCTCTATTTTATCTTTTCTATGTTTCTCAAAATATTTTTGACAAACAGTTCACATTCTAGAACACTATTTCTTTATGTAACAAAAAAATCTATGCAATTTCTAGTCGTAACTCAGTTGTCTTTTGAGATTCCTTTTGGATACCTTTTAGAAGGTATCCAAGATAACAGTGTGGAGCTGGGAGAAAAGACAAAGGCTGAATAGAAAGGAGATCCAGTCCTCTCTGCTGGAGGAAGGAAAGTCAGGGATGTCAGGGATTCTTAGAAAGGTTGTCAGAACTAATTGAGCCAAAGCAAATTTCTGTTTTCTGAACATAGTTAACTAGTGCCTGCTTTTATCTATGCATGCAGCTGATGTTGTGAGAAAAAATAAAAGTTGCAGGTTTGTTTTTAAAAAAAATGAACCTAGTATAGTTCAATGTAACCTTAAAATTAGTATACTTGCACTATGTTAGGTGAAGCATAACTTACTACCTTGCTTAAGAGTTCAGGAGGGGCTGCGCATAGGCTATAGAACAAAAGGAGAAGCAACTGTTGAATTAGGTGGTAAAGATTATGCTTTTAAGATCAGAAGGATACTAAATTTAATCTTGCTTTCAAGGCAGGATGTGCTTTTGTAATTTCATCATTACAAAACATTTAAGTTGGTAGCTGGTTTCTCACTTGCTATCTGTGGATACAAGGTTTACTACTTTCCAAAAGGCATGTGTCTGAGCTAGCTAGAAACTCATCACACACTAACTCCAAGGGAATGAACCAAATCCTTTTTACTTGAAATAGAAACACACTCAGGGTTAGCTACAATCACAAAGCCCATAAGCTGGCTTTGCTCTTCTTATTTTCTGCTTTTGATTGCAAGACTTTATCATCTTGCAAACTAATACTTGGTAACAAATGGTGGAGGTTAGAAACTAATATAGTCACGAGAGACAGACTGTGGAGATAAAAAACAATAAATGCAATATTTGCTATTTATTATTTTAATACATACTAAAAAATTCTTAAATGAATGTTTGTAATAGCAGTAAGCAACCATATTATAGGTAGCTCAAAGCCATTAATAAATGATAATGATGCACATAAAAAATACCTGAAATTGGCAGGGAACAGAATTGAGAGAGATCAAAAAAAGAGTAAAATATATATACACTTTTTGTTAAAAATTTTTTTTGTTTTTTTTTTTTGTTTAAATCACTTCATCACTTTGTGCCTCATTATGTAATGCCTGCTGCACTGCATTTGATATGTTCTTAAGAACACATTACAACTCCAAACTTATAAAGGAAAAAGTGACTTGATATCAGTGGAGCAGTCATCAGCTGAAGGCAGTTAATGACCACTGACTTAAATGGAAGCAAAGCAAGAGCTTCTCCAATGCCATCTTCTGAAACTGTTATCAAGGCCCAAGTTAGCACATTATTTCTGCACTGCATGATAAATGTGAAAACTATATCTGCTGTTACAAAATTTTGAATTGCAGAGATCTATATAATACCTCATGATGAAAGATAAATGCAAACCTCTATCTATGTAAACTTAGGATATCTTCAAGACATTTTATTCCCAGCTCTACTCAAGGAATACACTAATGCATTCACTCCTAGGCCATTTTCATTCCTTTGCAATATTCCATGAGAGTTAATGATTTGTCATAACTGATAAATGTGTGTTGCTAACAGCTACCTAAACAATCTGTGTTTGTTCTTGAACTAAGGCAAAAAGCTGTCTACCAATGCCAACACTCACTGCAAAATAAAGTATGCTGGCATGAAACATACTCAAACACTTTCATTTCTCCTATGTGCCTTGTAGTTCTACTACAGAAAATATTAACACTGATGAAAAAGTACAGATTCTAAAGCAATTTTTAGTATGAAAGAAAAAGAATGAATTTATTAAGCACAAAGCATTTCCTGGCTGAATTTCCTTCCTCTTCTCTTTCCTATGTTTATTTTCTCTTGTTCTCCATTTTAATTTTTTTCCATTCTGATGTTGCTACAGTATTTATCTGTATTATTTGGTGAGAAATGATCATATCCCCACCAAAAAACAGTAACAATCTAAGTATTTTTTTCATTATAAGGTTATGATTTCTGTAAGATGTTCACCAAATAAATAATTTATGTGCCCTAGGAAATGCTGCTCACTAGAAAGCTCTTCACTTGGGATGCTGAAGAGACATTTAGATAAATATTTACTTGAGTATTACATTGCAAATGAAATGTCAGACTGAAATTTCAGTCACTATAATGAAGTAAATGAATACGTGCATATATACATTAAAGATACATACCATTTTTTTTAGGAGAGAGAAGGAGGGAGAATCAGAGTTTCAGTTAATTCGGGGTGTGTAATATTACAAGATATTATTTTCCTCATGACTGGAACCCTGAAAACTAGGCCATTGGGCTAGCTGAATTGTTCACCCTTGCTTTATAGTCCAACCAGAAAGCTAAGACTCGCTGCTGGATGACACCGTTTTTTTCACACAACCTGTCTCTGGAGTTCATGCAACATCTCTAGAAATGCCTATGCTTTTTTCACTGAAGGTAGAGAGGGCCATTAGACTATGTGTCTAGCTCTTAAAGATCCAGAATTAGGTCAGCTTAATCCATCTTTTTGTTCCTTCATTTAAACTCTCCTTGCATTACTAACTAGACGTATAACACTAAAAAGGAAAACCACATGATTTTGAATTAGGAGTTTAAATACTAGTCTTTCTCTATTTCTGTACTGAGACAAGGAAAGCTGTGTTGATTCTGCCAGTGTCCAGTAAAGGGTATTTTTTCTGTATGGGCACTCCATAAACTAGCTTAATCAGCCTAGGCAAATTGGCATTTCTATAGATAAGGAGTTTGAAAAGGTTTAGCAGTGGTTAATGTTCAAGTAATTCATGTGAAAAAAGAAAAAAAAATAATCAAAAAAAACCTCAACACTGAACACTGTGACATTTTCACCTCCTTCGCCAGTAATTTAGCTGCTGTAAAACTTCCTTGTGCAATTGCAGTCAGAAGACAACACAACAGTGCTAACACACAATGACTGGTGAGCTGGACTAATACATAAATAGCTGCAAACTGTTTCTTGGGTGATTACAGAACTGCCATCTTTCACTCTGGATTTGACTGTGATAAGAAATCCTTCTATATAGAAAGTCTTGGTGCAGCCCTTAAAGACAACCTAAAACATTGCATTAATTCAGCACAACAACTAAGACTGACACAGATTTTCCCTCAGAATACAAATTCCAGTTCTAACTGCATTACAGCTGTATTAATTTTACAATGTTTGCAGCATGATTTTACTAGCATACTTTTGCAAGTCATTAACTGTGCACTCTGCCACTCTGGCTTTAATGACATTGTAATTTATTCCCAAATGGCTAGAGAAATGAACTGTTAAGTACGGTTTTCATTAAATAACCTAAAAAAAAAAAGTAATAAACACAAATAAATAATAACTAATAAACTGATTACTGACAGCAATTTCAAAACACAGAGTATCTCTCTAGCAACACACAGGACAGAAAAAGATGAAATGCCCTGGAAGTGTGGTGTCCAAAATGGCATCAAAGGCGAAATAAATCATCACATATTTTACCAAGGTGTTCCATCACATTATTTCTATCTTACTTAAAAACTGTATGACTCTTGGAAATTGTACCTCAATTTATTATGAGCTATTCTTTCTAGTACTTTCTGGGTTTACAAAAAATGCTGAAAAAATGTCTCACCTGCTTCTAGATTTCTGCTCTATCTGTAGTTCGGAAATATTAAGAAGTAAGAGTAACTGCAAACTTTTTCTTTGAGAGTGAAAGGTGCCTTTTGACAACAAGACTCCTAGACCACAGAGCTCTTACAGAACAGAAGCAAATATTTGATAGAACATGGTGATTTATAGCACAGGAAAGAAGACCAAATAAGAATAAAAGTATTTTTAAAGATAATAAAAGTCCAAGGCCTTTAAACAAGAGATATTCAGCACCCCTTGCTTGGTTAAAAAAAAAAAAAAAAAAAATCACGGAAGACATTCTAATTCCATGGCATCTTGTTTATTTTGAGGACAGAGTTCATTTACATTCATTCTATATGTATTTTTTCTTTACATGTCTTTCTTCAAGTTTGCAGTTTACATGATTCTTCAGAATCACAAGTCTTTCAGATAGCTGAAAATTGCCTTAATGTGGCTCTACCAGGTTTGTAGGCTACTCCTCACTGTGCATTTACACCCTTGTGCTGTCCTATCTCCTCACCACTGTCGCAAGCAACAGCCAGGTTGTTCCTGGCAACTCCAAGCTCTAACTATGGAGTACTGCAGAGAGACTTATTAATGTGCTTCCAGTTAAAGCCTTCTTAATGTTATAACTTTGACCACTATAATTCTTCACCAGGAAGAGCTGTGGTCACCTTTAGATCAAAAACAGTGATGGCTTTTACACCTCCAAGTCTGAAATGCTATCAAGTCCATCAGATGGTATATTTTATGCTCTTCTTTCTTCCCATTTTAGTGCCTAAGATTTTTTTTCAAGTGTCCCTCAAATGCCTTTCTCTAGCAATAAAAAGTAAATTTAATAAATATAATGCAAATAAATTAAAAAAGTACAAATTTCATTTTATCCAAGATGCATTGATCAAATCATACTATATCACAACATTCTCACTCACATTAGAATAGTTATTGGACTTCTCCTTCAAGTGTCTCTCAATCGTTTTGTTTTCTCTTTTTGGTACAAACCATTCTGTTTTTTTTTTTTTTTTTTTTTTTTTTTTTTCATTCTTTTCCCTGGTGCACTTCTCAGTCATCTCAACACCCCTGATTTCCTTCCTGTCAAGTTCCATCTTACAATTGTATTACTTTCTTCAAACTACATATTTCCCCACTTCCCCTTCCTTTTCCTCATTGTACTACTAATTCACTTTTGCATTTTCCTATTTACCTAATTCTTCTGGTCTCTTCACTTTTTCCACAGTAATTGTTCCTTATTTTGTGCTGGCAACAGTTGCTGCTTTTGTGAATAGAGCTATTAGGTGATTTGAAGTGTTAGAAGACAAAAAAGGAAGAAAATTGAGTGAAAAAATATTTTTAAATAAACCTAAAAGTATCATGCACCAAAAAAAAAAATATGTTCCCAAACTGAAATAGATTCCTACCTATTATAAATATGTTATTTTGTTATTAATAACATTAAGACATCCAAATTCTCAGTTACATTCTTGGAATTTGGGGGAATAGTGAACAGCTAAAAGGAATTTTGTATTTGATGAATTGTCTAATAATAATGCTATAAAGTCCTGAAAGGGGCTATTTTCAAATCTCTTAGCATTGATTCACTTGCAGCTGGCCTTCTCCTTCATACCATCCAAGGTCCATTTGGTCCCTATAAACTCTATGTTTATGTGGATGACTTGACTATTGCTTTCAGGAAGATCTTCTGTTTGAATGGAAAATGAAACTTATCTAGGAATCACTTCAAGACTCACAGTATATCATTCTTTCCTTGTTTTATAGTTACCACTGCTGCTTCCAGAAAGCAATGCATTACGAGGCATTATATAATTAAAAGATCATTTATATTTGAAGTCATTGCCAAAATACCTTTCAATTGTCATGTTTTGTCTTTGCAAAAGGCTTTCAAGTTTACTGAAAAATTAAGATTTCACAGCATTCATTGAAGTGCTTTTGGGTAGGACAATATTCTGAAGATATAAATCCAATTATTTAGTTTCCATAAAATTAGCATAGTTAAAGTTGTTTTGAGTCCTGTGGGAAGCCTTTTAGTCTTTTCTGAAAAACAAAGGAGATTCATACAGTAAAGCTCGCAGCAAAGTTTGACAAAAGCAAATGACAGATAAAAGGATTCTGGGAAAATTTGTAGCTAGAGGTTAAGTCTGCCATACATAGTCTTTGTCCTTATAAGGATCAGACCAAAATTCCACGTTCTAAGATTTAAAAAAAAAAAAATGAACATTTATCATTTTTACTTTCCTTACAATTTTATCAATGATTATATTGCAAGTAGAGCTAATAATATATGGTTCTGGTGTGATATTGTCTAGAAAGTACAGAAAACTAACCCGTGGGTCAGAGCAATTCATAATAGTCAAACGTACAGTTCTAATTTAAGTAAAACCTCAATAAGAGCTCCAAGATTCCAATGGGTATTCCAACTCTATTACCTCTATTTCCTATCATTTTTTATTTCATATGGTAGATTAGATACCAAGAGCCTATCCTGGGGTCCGAAGGTATGTCAAAGGAGAAGTTTCTAAAAGATAAAAATATCAAATTAAACTGATCTTTGTCCCTTTTTTTTTTTTTTTTTAAACAGAACCCCAAAATTTAAGACTTCTTCAACCTAGAGGAAAAAAAAGTTATGCAACATGGAGAATTAACAATCTTTGCGACCTCAGGCGTATGAAGGAGAATATATTGTGAACAAAAATAATTAAATGAACGTGCAGAAAAAAGTAATATAATAAGCTGTAGTTTAGTCATAAAAATGGCAATAACAGAAGTTCACATATCTTCAATACATATTTCAACAACTAAATTGTCTTGTTTCCTTTTAAAATTGATGAGTGAAACAGGTATTTGCAGGATTCAGTTGGTCAACACTATTTGAGATATCAATTTGTAGCATTAGTTCAATCTTACTAAAGAAAATGCTGCCAATATAAAAAATTACATTTTAAGCGTGACTAACGAGACTATTATTTATTTTACCATAGGATTGCTGTATACAGAAGTGAGGAGGTAACTTATTATCCTTCTCTAGTTCACTCCAATAAGTATTTCACTAGTCATGTATCTCAAATTATTACTGTGCAATGCCCGTTTGATTGTGTAAAGTTAATTGATACAGTATTGTATTTGCCCTGGTAGTGGCATTCTGCTTCTTCATCTCAGAGAATGCTTGTTTAAAATTTTCTGCAATTCCAAAGGAGTCTTACTCCTTATTCAGTCATTTTGCAAATTAATAAGTTGTTCCATTTACTCTCATAACAATGGGTGTTCTTCAAAATAGGCAATTTAAACTTATTTCAAAATATTGAATGTGAGTCTCAGAATTTAAATTAAATCTATTCTGAAAGTTCTGCATCTCAAACTTAGTGATGACAAAACTGGTTCAAATAGGCTAGCAAATTAATCAAAATGAATGAGTTCAAATTAGCTTCTTTAGAAAAGAAGTGTCAAAAAGTTCAAGTGACTGAATGCCTGTGTTGAAGTGAAGATAAGAAGCTTCAGAAGGAAAGTACTATATGCTTTAATCTGGTATTTTGCGAGGGCTTCCTAAATGACCAGGAACTGTGGGCAGTAACAAGCAATAGCCTCCTTGTGTTAGACAGTTTTGTAATCAATGTCATATTAAGACTTGAACAGTGGAAGGAAACACAGTGAAGATCATCACTGCAATTTCCAAAGTATAAATTCAGGCTTCAGTAACAATGTTCAAGCGGTCGAACCAAACCAAACAACCTTCCTGGAGCCCAAGAACGGAAATTAAAGTCAAATATTCCCCTTGAGGGGATAGATAGGGACAGATCTCTTGGGGATCTGTCAAGAAAGAATGAAAAGAATAAATGCTTTTAACTGTTTTAATAGGCTTGAAACACTAAAATCCTGTGACACTATAAATGTGAAACACGGTAAGAGTTTTCTCTCTGGGCACATATGTCAATACTAAAAATATTGGTTGTCAAAGGTTACTTGATACTGTAACAGTTGGTTTGTTTCTTTTTGCTAGGTAGGATGGCATGAACAAAAAAGTCAAAATTTCAGTGCTACTGAGCTAAGTCACATGAGGGGGGAAAAGCCTTAAAATGAAATATTTTCCATAGACACAGCACAAGTATGCATGTGAAATCTCTTGATACACACTTACACCTTCTAATCTAAAGAAAATATTTAGAACTATAAGCCTAAAAGGAAAAATGGGACAGTGAAAGTTGAGTTGAACCAATGCGGCAGGAAAGAGCTCTATGCATGTCCAACGGTCAGTGTATTCTGGCAGGACTACTTCCAATACATATTAGGAAAACTTAAATCACAGGGAAATCAAATGTCTTAAGGAGAAATTGACTGAGTCACACAGAAAAAGGAAAAGTGGTTTTATGTCCCAGTCCATACTAATTCCAGTAGACTTCAACTACTCAACAATAAATGAAGTGGAAATGTGGCCTCAGATTTTTATTGATGCCTAGTGTAAAAGATGATAATAGTAAGTTTGTGCAGTTTATGTACAATTCAGTTGCAAATTAATAATAATTTGTGACAAAAGTGCATATATCACTATAACCTACCACTAAAATATTTTCATTACTTATCACTGTTCAAACAGCATCTTTTTTTTTTCTTTTTGGATGTACTACTGGTCACTGGATGCAACATTGTCATATTACCTTAAAATCATAATTGTAAACTTCAACAGTAAAGCAACAAATAGCAGTTAAGGGCACAAAACCATTTCATACTTTCAGTTACTACTATTTGTACTAACATTTGAAAACCATTGAGAACATTTTCAGAAATAAATTAAAAATTGTCTAAGAATTTTCAATCTAGAAATAATATATTACTTTAAAAATGAAATAGGAGAATGAGTTCTCAATGGATGCTTGTAAGAGCACATTTGAAAATGTCTTTGCTTAGTCAGTGAATTCTAACTAGGGCTGAAGATAGCAGAGTGTAAGCACTCATACCCTGTTAGCTTAACAGTCTGTTCCCGATTATAGTATTTTTAAATCTGAAGCCTATATAAGATGATTTAGCTATGTTAAACAGTTTGATTTCATTATGACTGCATGACAGAACTCCAATACTGGAGGTCTTCTTTAAGGCTATGAACAAAAATCAACAAAGAAAAACGCGGAGCAGAGGTTGTGCAACAGTAGCAGAGAAGCCAGTGCTGATATTCAATCCTGGTATCTTCACTATTTTCCTGATAAAGTGTTTGCATTCAGAGGAAATGATTACATTGATTGATACAGACTCTGTGCAAGTTTTATTGCAGTATGGAACAGTATTCATAATTTGCAGTTAGTTCAGCCAACACATACCAAAGAACTGACCAGAGTGATGGTCATAACTGACTACTAATGCCTGAGTGAGAACCCTGAGCCCAAGACAATTTATAATGATAATTAAGGCAGGAAATTTGTATCCTGTCTGTGCTCCTTTTCCATCCTTCCTCCCATGGCTCAGAGGCAACAAATACCACATTACCAAGTGGTATTTGCGACTGTACAGATTTTCTGGCTTAATAACTCTCAGCACCATCACACAGCAGGTCTAAGGTAATGCATCCTGCTCAGGGAGTAGGAAACATCACAGAATTCAGTGGATCTGTCACATCTGTTTGCCTTTGGTGAAGGTTTTCCAGACAAAAAAAATGTCTGGATTTTATAAACAATACAAGAAGTCTTTGAGAAAAAGTCTGCACTGAACTCTTACTACTCAATCAAAGCACACATCTAGAGCATCATATCTCTGTTTTTGAACTTTCTCATTTTGGAATGTTCTTTTATTTATCTGAAGGTAGATATATTCCTACAGAATATGTTCTTTGGACTATTCTCTTGTATATATTAATCAAAATCACCTAGAGAAGTATTCTAATGATTTTGCCCTTTCTTCTCAAGAAAAGGCTTTTAAGTTACTTTTCTGCAGTAAGTAAAGGGAGGATGGAGGGATGAATGGAAGACTGTGCATATTCCCAATAAGTTAACTGGGAATTTGTTTATTATTGCTATGAAACTTCAGGACTTGATTCTCCATCACATTCCTTATGTAATCTAACATCTTGTTGAAGGACTTTTTTTTTAATTGTTAATCTGGTTTTCTCTATGGTTTATAGCATAAACCTTGAATGTATCTTTGTCACACCTAACAGGGGAGAAAATGGAATATCTTAGTGACTAAGAAGCACAGCTGATGATAGATTCCTGAATCCTGATCCGGATAAGAAACTGAATCACTCTAATACACTGCTACTACTGGCAACATATCAAACTGAACAGTAAAAGTCAAACTAACTGTCAGTAGATTGTGGTTATGATGGTGGTATGGTCGTTATCTATAAAGATTTGTTTTATATCCTATATCGCGAGCGTATTTTCTCTCTCACTTAGGTCTTGTCCAGGAGGAGAATATCCTTTCTATTTTAAGCTGGGTAAAAGCTCTTAACTTTCTTTTTGTTTTCCCCACTTTGGCTTCACATCTAAGAAACAACATCATTTACTTAATCTGAATGTGACTACTTTATATGTACCATACTTAGAAAGGGTAGGAAAAAATAACTAAAAATAGAAGACCTGTTCAAGTCTGAAGGAAGATAAGTGTCCAAAGACCCCTGAATGTCTCAGCACATGAAGAAAAACAAGGTAAAACCTTTCAGGAATTTCTCTCATTCAATTCTGAGACTATTAATAACTCTAAGGGGCGAACAATTTGCTATTTTAAAAAGAAGATATTTTACTTTAAAGATGGAATCCTTTATAAAACAGAAAGGTGTATCAGTGCAAAAAGACATTAAAATATTCTCTGCGAAGTAACCTTTTCAACAATTGTATCAAGAAATAGAGTACAGTTTCAAAGGAAAAAGAAAAAAATGAGACATGAGAGGGGTTTTCACTCTCCAAGAAGGAGCAAGACTGAAGGTAAAGTTACAAACCATAGAAGAATACTTTGTGTAAGAAGCATTACTTCATGTAATACTTCAAATGCAGTCTTACTGCCCTAGACAAGCAACACACAACATTAAGCTCTGCCTATTGGTAACTAACTATAGGTGGTTACTTATCACTATTTGACACTGAATATTATATAGCTGAATATTATATACCCTTGACCATCGTATTTACGTTGTGTATGCTGCCTTCTTTAGAGAGGAAGATGCAAAACTGGCCAAAAATTGATGCCCAGCGCAAAAAGGAGATAGGCCAAATATTTTTGCCTCTACTATGAAACTAGGAAGCTTGCATAAAACTTGCCGTACAAACAATACAAAGTTTTCCACTATTAATCAGTGAAAATCACTTTAAGGGCCACTGATAAAATATGCCACATGACCAGAGCATTTAAAGCAGTCAATTGTTATCATTTAACTGCCATTACCACAAGAGTGATTATCCAAAAAATATCTATCCATGAAAATCCACTACAATTAACAGTCATAGTAAACACTGCTAAAATAGTTAACATTGACATGTTATAGCTCACAGAACATGAACAAGTACAAGATTCTCCATTTTTACTGAATAATTCACAAAAAGCACCACTGACAACAATAAGAATTTTTAAAGATATAAATCACTAAAGTTTTCAGCTGCGTTTTAAATCAGAGATAAATCAGTAAGTTCAACCAGTGAGAAAGAAATCTCCATTTCTGTATTTTTAACCATTATTCAAAATGTTCCAAATGTTTTCTCCAAAATAAAAGAAAATGTATTCTCCTGATTAGGACTATTTTCATTTAGGCATGGAAGTTAACATGTTGTCTTATCTCCTATATCTAGAATAAATGGTATGCCAAGGAAAAGAAGGTGCTTAGGAGTAGTCAGCATGGATTCACGAAGGGGAAGTCCTGTCTGATGAACCTGATAGCCTTCTAGATGGACAATGGGAGAGCTGTGGATGTTGTCTACCTTGACTTGAGCAAGGCTTTCAACACAGTCTCCCATAACATCCTCATAGGAAAGCTTAGAAAGTGTGGACTGGATGAGTGGACTGTGAAGTTCACTGAGGACTGGCTGGATGGCAGAGTCCAGAGGGTGGTGATAAACGGGGCTGAGTCTGGTTGGAGGTCTGTAGCCAATGTTGTCTCTCAGTGGAGAGTTGGGCAGAGAGGAACCTTATTATGTACCTGTGGCTATTATGTACCTGTGTCCTTCAAAAAGGACAAGTGCAAGATTCTGCACCTGAGGAGGAATAACCCCAGGCACCAGTACAGACTAGGGGTTGACCTGCTGGAAAGCAGCTCTGGGGAGAGGGATTGGGGAGTCCTAGTTGACAACAGGTTAACCATGAGTCAGCAATGTATCCTTGTGGCCAAGAAGGCTAATGAGATCCTGGCTGCATCAGGAGGAGCATTGCCAGCAGGTGGAGGGAGGGGATCCTGCCCCTCTGCTCAGCTCTGGTGAGGCTGCACCTGGAGTATTGGGTGCAGTTCTGGGCTCCCCAGTACAAGAGGGACTTTGAGCTTCTGGAGAGGGTCCAGTATAAAGCCACAAGGAAGACTGGGCATTTGTCATAGGAGGAAAGACTAAGTGAGCTGGGCCTGCTTAGTCTGGAGAAAAGAAGGCTGAGAGGAGATTTTATCAACATGTTCAAGTACCTGAGGGGTAACTGTAGGGAGGATGGGGCCAGGCTTCTCCATGGTGGCCAGTGACAGGATGAGGGGTAACGAGTGTAAGTTGCAACACAAGAAGTTCCATCTCCATATGAGGAGGAAGTTCTTTCCTGTGAGGATGACAGAGCCCCGGAACAGGCTGCCCAGAGAGGTTGTGGAGTCTCCTTCTCTGGAGATCTTCCAAACCTGCCTGGATGCCACTCTGTGCCACGTACTCCAGGTGTCCCTGCTGGAGCAGGGGGGTTGGACAAGATGATCTCTAGAGGTCCCTTCCAACCTTAACCATTCTGTGATTCTGTGAAATGTAGTGCAAGTTTCTGTTCCCTTATTTTAAGCCAACTCTATTTTAAGATTTGCCCCAAACTCGTCACAAGCTTTTATCACACTGAAAGTATTGCATCTAAGAGTTATGCATCTAGTAATACAGTCACCACCAGCCACATTCATTGAAATGTCAATCAGAACAGTTGCAGGAAGGACTTGCTGCACAATAACATTAGCCTTCTAAAAGAGATAGACATCTTGTTTAACAATTCATGCCACGACTTCAGTATGTCTCCAGTGATCAAAAGAGAAAATACAAATCACTTAACAGCAATGTTTTATTTCTGATAGCTAACACTAGACAAGATAAATTTCTCACTCTTCTATTATTTTTCCCGGAAATTCATTTCTAAGTACTTATTACATTGGATTTGTATTTGCACTTCCTAGAAGCAAGAGTTCACACACTGATTTGAAGAGATGGTTAGCTTTTTAGCATTGCCTTTTGCCTGCCTACAGCATATTTCATAAAGCAACCTAGAATAAGGTAAAAGATGCTGAAGCAGCTATGTCCACTAGCAGTACACTTCAATACACTTCAAATACCAAGCCACAGTTAATTTCTTTTGTATTAGAGACATATTAGCCATTCCAGGAAAACCCAAAGAAAACATGGTACCAGGGTTTGTAAGCTAAACAAGCTACTGCCAAGAATTCTAGTGTAATCTAAATAACCACAAATACACTTATTGTAATTTTGCCTGGTGCTGCATTGTGCCAGGCAAGCATCTATCCTACATTTTACAGCACAGAATTTCCCACAGGCACACATAGAATTTCAAAAAGTAAAGAACCTGGAGCAAGATGCACAGCCACTACAAGAGCCAGTTTAAAGGCCTTGGAGAGAACTGAGTAAATTCATACTTCACTTACCTTTCTGAAAGCCCATGCAGTCTTGCTATGTTGTTGTGCTATTTAGGGATTTTTCTCTATAAAAAACATTGTATACATTCAAGTCATTATTCCCTTACAGAGTCTTTCCCATGCAAAATCGCAATACTGCAGATGTCCTCAGGGATTCAGCTCTAATGATTTACATGAGTAAGATTTTAAGACATTAAGAAAGATTTTTACATGTCTAAAGGAAATATATTGTAAAAGCTTTTAAACAATACTGAGAGACTTCAAAGAATTCCAACCAAGTGAGACTTGGCAATGCTGATACAGTCAAACAAAACTAGAAAAAGACGGAATTTCAAGTTTAACTCTGGAAGCTCTTACACTTTTGTGTTTTCCTTGAATCTTTAGTTTTATTTGTATTCTGTGATCTAGTATTTTTTTATACTTGTTTTAGTCTCAGGGAATTAAAAGTTTTGGACTGCAAAATCTTACCAACATTCAATGAGATGCTAATGAGTTCTGTAGGTTTATATATCTAGTAATTATTTATATTAAAACAAGTGGAATTTTCAGTAAAGTTTATAAGACTTAGGTGCTTCAATTATTCAAAAAATGACTAGGTAATAATATACTTTTGAAGTTTAAGACATTCTGATGAGTTGTTTTTTGAATATTAGCATACTGGTCCATACCTTATGTGCAAAACATTGCATTTTGACTACTGTCTAATTATAAAAACATACTTCTGAAATCTCTTTGAGAAACTAACATTTATTCAGCTACTTTGTGGTGTTTTCAGTTGCTCATTTTAGAAACTGGCAAATGACGGGATAACCACAGATAAAATATTTAGACTAAGTTATTTTTTAAGAGATGAAAATATTACCTCTAATGGGGATCTGAACAACAGCTTTAAGCCACTATAAAATCACTAAGGTCAATGGAACAATGACTCCATCTATTAATTTAATTCAACTGAGCATCCCAGTTAACTCAAAAGAATTATTTTCAATGCAAACTAGAGGTCACTGTATAAAGCATTGGTCAAAAACTGTCCAGAATATGTAGGTAGGGATGCATTCAGAATAGATGTATTCTCTAAAATATCAGAAAGAATTAAAAAAAAAAAAATCCAATTTTGAGTAGCTGTATTTCAAACCCAAAAGATAAAGAATAAACATTTGAGAATGGAAAATCTCCACTTAACCACAATGGCGAGTCAGTAGATAAACATTAAAAAATACTGCTAGAACTACTTAAGAGTATATAAAGGATTGTGGTGTTTCCTCTAAGATCTGTAATTTCTCAGATTTCTCTGTAATTTGGGAATTTCTGAGATAAATACGAGAGAAAAAAATTAATCATTAAATCACAGAGATCTAATCCAACTTTCTCTAATTTGCTGTATAAGAAATATGCATATGCTTAAATTTACCCATCCTAAAATAATATGCATTATTAATTCTTATTATCTAAGAATTATAAAGGTTATTTAATGGTCCAGTCATACTATGCTCCATAATCATCACTTTACTAAATAATATATTAAATATAACAGAGACAAAATAATTCTGTTTTGCTCAGTATCTACGCATTTTCTTTGCCAAACAGTCAGAAGGAATTTCTGTATTTAGCAGACTGAGCTTCCCTTGAATGGGTTTAACACTGGATACACAGACAAAGCTCCTTGACCCAATTCATTTCCACTATTAAGTCTTTAACCCTTACCTGCTTATGAGATCACAAACAAGAAAAAAAAATGCATGCAGGAACAGGTGTTCTGTTTATCCTCCCCTTTCCTCCACAGATTATTGCCTTTAAAAAATGGTCAAAACAGACTTTGACAGAGGTGATACAGTTTTACATTAAGCTTATTTACAGATACTCCCCATCATAAACATTTAGGGAATAAAAACAAACAGCGTTCCCCTTCCCTCCCACCCCCCTTCACTATACTTAATTTTTGGCTAATAAACAAGAAAAAGAAAAGTGGATTATGACATTAGAGGGGAGTATCACCACCTCTATTTTGGGGCAATTGAGAGTATTCCTAGATACAAAACTAGAGGTGTGCAACTCAGCTCTGTCACTACATGTTAAAAAGACTTATTCCTTTCCCTAACTGCATCATACCGATAATGCCATGGCTATCCAGTGACCAAACATATAGACTTCTCATTTACAAATGCTGAGCTCCCAAGTTTTATCTAGTCTTGAAATTATGACATGTACTTCCTCTATTTTTTTTTTTTTTTTTAAGCTTGGCAGCAATATTGCTCCAGAACACTGACAATGCCACTGAACCTACATTTTCAGTAACGCTATTCACTTTGATTCTTACATGGAGAGCTAATCTTAGCCTTTTTGTCTGTCTTGTTTGTAGAAATTATACATAAGAGAAGAGACATAGCATTAATACTGCCCAGGTTACCATGTTCCTTTCCAAGTTACACGATCATCTCAAGGTGTAACACAGCTATATCCAGCACTCTCCAGCAACTTCTTAATGGGATGCTCAACCTCTGGAGCAAAAACTTTAGGTTCTACAGAGACAAAAGATGACAGCTTCTACCGCTATTCAGTACTATATAAGAATCAAGCTGGTAAAACTTTAATGCCGGGATGACGTTTTTTTTTTTTTTTTCATTCAAGAAAATCATTCAATAACTAAATGTGATGCTAATTCCTGAACCATGGCACCACAAAATGCTATTCCAAAAACATAAGAAAACAGCTTAATTCAATAACAAGTTTTGTATAACAGAGGCTCCAACTGACATAAGTTCTATAATCCTACTCCTACGCAACTGAACCTAATCTTTCAGTCCATAAATTAGCTTGGGTTTTGTAATGCAGATGAAGATAATTCAGACATTCAACAGAGCCTTTCAATTAAGTGTAAACATCATTCCTATTTCCCTTTTACAGCAAACTGGACAGCACAAGAAAAAAGCATACAAGAATTCCAGAGCTTAAAACATGAGGCAGGTGAAAGTGGGATTTGATTTGATTTTTACTGTCTAGAAGAAATGAGCTCTGCTATACTCTAAAACATTGATTCTTTTACTAAAGACCTTACTAAAACATTGATTCTTTTTCATATGTGCTTCAAAATAGACATTTTGGGCCAAAACAATTCTAAAAAGGCATATTTACTCCAAACCTTTCTTACAAAGGCATAATTTCAGTATTTAAAATGGGGAAATAGCAGCACAGAAAGGAGAACTGATTGACTAAAGCTAATCAGCATATGGTGACAGACTCAAGAAGAAAGCACAGTTTTGCTCGAAATCTGTACACCACTGTCTATAAACTAGTAGTTTACATTCAAAATGAACACATAGTACATTTTCAGAAATGCTTTTAGATTGTCTCACTGGTTAACAGTTTTCCTACAAAATTAAGCAATAAATTTTCTTGGAAATTATCCACAATCCATAATTAATTAGCTAACGTGACAAAAAATGTGTAACCAAAAAATGAGTAACATTTTACAAGTATTATATTTTTTAAAGTGTCCTGTATTTACATGTTTTTATTTTCATGCAAGTAAGATTTTCTGAATTGGAGTAGCTTGGTAAAAACTTACCAATGAGCAAAGATGCTTATAATACACATTCATTTCAGAAATTTCAAACTGTGTTTTGTTGTATGCCTCAGAATCAGTCCAAGTCCTCCCCCAAATGAAAAGGATATGCTAGGTCATCTTAAGTGCTATTAGGAGTTTATCTTCAGAGGCAGAAGAGATTCAGGGCCTATATTTGATTTTCCACTCTAGGGTCATGATCTTACTACCTAGCTACTGAATCTAGTAGAAAAAATAAAAATTCAGAAAAAAAAGTTTCATTGAAGTTTTATATGTTTACATGACCAGCAGTTACACTAGCACAACAGCTATTCACTAAAGAAGATAAAATCCCATATTTTATACTTCAGCTGCTACAAATTTGTCATTTCTAGAGGACCTGGCACATCAGCACACATTCAGAAATCTTTAAAAATAAATGACTTTTTAGAAAAGAACTAGGCTGCTTTTTATGTCTAATACTCAGTATAAACAGATAAATACCTCTCAAAATATACAAAATGAACGCTCTGCATCATCAGTCCTTTTCATCTAAAGCTGCAGACTTCTTGACCTATCTGCATTGCTCTAAGTTTAGGGAATGAAGGACAAATACAAATATCTCCAGGTATCTATATGCAAGTCAGTGGTACTGTCAATTTGCAATAGTCAGAGATTCTCATTAACTAGCTCAGGATCGTCACCCTTAACGAACATTCCATTGAGCACAGTGCAGAAAGGTTTGAAAGCAAGAGATCCGGTACGTAAAGAAACTAGCAGTAAGTAGTTAAGTGCTTGAAGTTACTGGAAACATTCATGTTCTCAAATAAGTTGTGAAGCATTTCTGAGGGAAGGCATGTGCTCCAACAAATATATACTTGCTTGAGCAGCAAATGCACAAGACAGCAACACTCCTCTTGGTGGTATGTCCTTAACACCAAAACCAACACTTAAGTATCTCTGCTAAAACAGTTTATTTCCCTATTTTTTTTGTAATACTTGCATTACATTCACTTTGTTAGTATCTTCACAATAACAAAGTGACAAGATTTTAACATAATATTTCAGGTGCATGTTCACAAGATAATACAGAGGGATTTTCTTCACAAAAGATGGGCAATGTTCTTCATCATAGGATTGCTCCAGGTTATGCTAGCATAAGATATTTTCCCTCATTAGAAATCAACCTTGATTTTTCAATGCTTAAAGCCCAACTGGTGTGAATTGTGCTTTGTTGAATAGATTGTGTCACAAATGACAGAAAAGGACCTTTAATTCTTCACTCAAAAGCAAGTAGCTTTTGCTCCTCACAGTGATTGCTTTTCCTCTATTCTTCTTTATTGATTTTGCAACCCGTAGCTCAAGATTATTTTCATAGATGGCAGTTGGTGGAGCCTAAACTGATACTTTCCATGTGTGAGTCCTCTCCACAGTTCTCTCTTTGTTTCTTAAATCTGTTCAGTATGTCAGTTATATACTTACGTGCTCTTTCACAGCTTGGTTCTCACGTCTCCCCTATGAGTTTGCTATCAAGAAGAGACATTGATATATGGTGTGTTTGTGAAGATTATTGTACAGTAAATAAAAATCGTGAGTCTCCAGGAAACAGATTCCAGCTAGATGAGCCCTTTCAGGTGTTAGCAAGATTTCTCCAAACAATTTATTGCAGATAGATGGAGAAACTTTTATTTTTGCTACATGTATTAGTTTATAGCATTTACCTGCAATCTCAACTTGAACTAGACTTTCATCTCTGTGAAAGTCCTGTTCTCCACACAGGCACTTCAAGGCAACCTGCCATACCTGCTTATTTAGAAGGCCTGATGGACAAGTGGGAGAAAACAACCAAACCAGAACTGATACCTGGGTATCTTTAGGACATTTGACCTAAATCAGAATGGGATGTTCCAGGTCTACATCCAGTTTATCAGTCAGATGCAACCAAATCAAATACATAATTAAAAACATTTGAGTTCCTC
>JAWLRI010000164.1:506866-522868 GCA_034781795.1 Crypturellus tataupa
ATGTTCCAGGTCTACATCCAGTTTATCAGTCAGATGCAACCAAATCAAATACATAATTAAAAACATTTGAGTTCCTCAAATGAAAATGCAGCAAAATGCTGCTGAATTCCTCTAGGTTTCTCAGAGGCAGGTCTATTTCACATATGTATTGCTAGCTGGCCTAGAATCAATATAAAACCATAGAAAACAAAAAGCTATGAAATAGAAGTTCATTTCCAGATTGAAAACTCTCCATCAGTGCTCACCAAGACAATGCTGTTAAATCATCATTAGATTTATTAAAGTTCTAATTTACAGAAAAATAATGTGTAAATTAGTCATATAACCCATAAAAGATGAAAGTACCAGATTGCAGAATTTTGGATTTAAACTATTGATATCAAACTTCAGACTAAAAGCCTCTGTTCAGTTGCCAAGTACCTTCAGAGGGAGAGGTATTTTTGGTTTTAAAATAGGAAGGGCATGAGGGTGACCTTCCAACATTATTTAGAAACACCTAGTTTTTACAGACTAAACACTCCTATGCTAGAGATCACAATCTGGCTTTCTAAATCTTTTGCCTTATCTGAAAGCATTTTATAAATCACAGAATAAAGTATAATTGCAAAATAATTTTCCTTGGGGAAAAAAATCCAGAAGATTTTTTTCAATGACTATTTTTTTGCAAAGACATACTAGTCTTCTGTTAGGAAATCTAAAATTCATCATTAAGTTGTTCCTATTCTTTTATTTCCAAATTCAGATCGCTTGGCTTTTCCTTTCTGCTTTTTGGGTTCAAGCTCACAGCCTTTCAACGATTTAGTCTTACTGTTCTACGTACTATGCAACGACAGTGTGATCCATTAATGATGAGTCACACAACTTGAATAAACCTGCTGCCACCATAAGTATACACCACCTTATGCTTGTATAGAGCCTTTCATTCATACACTTTTGCAAGCACTATTGCACAGACACAAATAAAAGCAACTGATGGATAAAAGCTGGGAACTATTCCATGGGAAAGCTTGATCTGTAAGGGATTAAGTCTTCAGACACTTTTATTCATGCTTATCACTTCTTTACTAATCTCTAAACTACTGTTCATGGATGGAACTTCTCTTAATCAAGCCATCAGAGCAGACTAATTACTTGAGGAGAAGAAGAGAGAGAAAAAAAAAAAAAAAAAAAAAGAGAGAAGGACATCTAAAAGCAGTAATGCAACAGTAATGCAAGAACACTGGAATTTAGAAAGCAGTATCTAAATAAAGTAATAAGCCAAAAAAGCTTCAAGTGCAAAGTGCAGGCCAAAACTGCTTGACATCCTAATTTACTAGAAAGGAATAGTTAGAGAGTAGCATCTGTAAGCAATAACATTGTTTAAATTGATTTGTAAAGTGCAGAGAACGTTTAGGAAGAATGAAGAATTCAAACAAATGATACAAATAAGCATTATCAATCATGAGCAGTTTTGTGAGAGATTAAGTCAGTGCTGTTAAAATTTTAACTATGAATAGTCATATTGCTACATGATCTAGACTAGCTATAGACATCCATAAAGGGAATCTCAGTATCAGAATACAACAAAATTTCAAGTATATTTAGAGGCAATAAATCAAGCAGAATATCCAAAGAATAAATTGGGGTACATCAGTCCACAAATTACAATAAAATGTATATTATTGATCAATCTGATACAAAAACTCCTGAGGTTCAGAGAAGATGAGACCAAGTAGGATCTCCTAAATTCAGTGGCATTAAGTGAATATGGAAAATTGAAAACCCCCAAAAAGTAAGCATCTCTAGGTTCAACATGAGAGAACTTTAGACTACTTGAAAAAGGCTTTTAAAAACCTTTCCAGCTTCTGGATGATGAGAGGAAATGGATGGATTGTAAATAAAATTCAAGAGTCAACTGTCAGTCTTGCATGCACACACGTATTTTATATGTGTTTGTATACATATGCACCAATGCCGAGGCAGGGGGAAAGACTTATGTGAAAAACTGGACAATTATAGCACAAGTGGCATAAAGCATCAGACTTTAATTCTCCTAGTCTTTACTATGAACTGTCTTCATGTTACCTTTCAGCATTCAACCTTCTGACAAACCATAAACCATTGTTTCCGTTAGGCTTTACTAAGCCTAGCCCTAATTTTGCTCACATTTCAGTTTGTAGTGTAAGCATTCTCTGAACCTCAGCTATTTTTGTTATAGTGTGTTCAGTAATAGAGATGATATTCTAGAAAAAAAGCTCATAATTTAAAGAAAGCCTATAAATTGACCCATGAAATCTGGTTTCTTATTTCTCATAATACACAGGTAATTCTCTCAAAGTTATAACATACTTAAACATCTCATCAGCACTGTTTATGAGAGACAAGTTAATCAGTATGCATGCTTAGTCTTCATTTGTGAAGCTACAAGGAAGAGCAGTAAGACAACATCAGGTTACAGTGCATCAATGAAAATAGGAAGGGACTTGTACACTTGCTGTGAACTCTTGCATCAGCTTTATGTAGTCAGTTCTACTCCATTTCCAGCTGCCTGGTCAACTCTTGCTATTATCACATCAAGGTGCAAGATTTGTATAAAGTTATCAAGAGTAGGTTTGCTCAGAGTATTGCATGTATCTTTAGTTTCCCCAACTGAAGTATCTAGCCTTTCCCATGAAAAGATTGGTTAGGATAGTAACTCTTTTAATAGATCTGAGAGAGAGAAAGCTGAGAAATGAATAACTTGGAGAATTTCCCTACCTCAGCCTTTGTTATATTAACTTTGATTTAATCTAACATTATAATAGAATCTTTGTTAGCATCGTTAGTCTTTGATTAGCATTTATCTTTCTACCATCTACAATGGCACATTCCCTGCCACTAGCACTATATACAAGCTTTTATAAAAGGAATATATTTCTGCAGCTTCCTTACAGCAGCAGGACGAGTTATGACAGTCACAGTATCCCCAGTACATTTGTTTCATGTTTCTCCTAACCACATCCAGTTCATTCTCAAGATTAGATTTTAAGTTTCTTACATTAGGCTAGAAGAAGCCTGAAAAGTAACATGGTGAAAATTCTATCCCCTGCCATGAGAACATGTAACAGAAAAGAGGCACATATAGAATACTATGAAGTACCATCAACCGGAAAAATACTGAAGGATTCATACAATTGTATCCAAGAAATCAAAATGATAATATTTGCCTGTAGGGCAACTCATTTGCAGTGGAAATGTCAAGGAGATTTTTCTGTTACAAGAAAATACATTAACAGTTTACATTTACTTTAAAAATGTCCACAAAAATTACATGCAAGTGTGGAATATAATCTGAAAGAGTGACAAAAAAGGATCGATGTTTATGTTCACTTTCTAAAGGGCAGTTTTAATCATAACATAGAAGGACTGAAAAGAGGAAAGATTAAGTTAAACAGCACCAAGCTTTAATGTGTGAATTTTCTTAATCACAAGAAAACAAACATGTAGAGTCACTGAGCTGAGACAAACATTTGCAAGGTACACAAGTACATTTCCCCAAACAGCTCCCTGTTGATTCATGTTTGTTTTGTATCCTCCAACCAAAGTGGCTTACCTTCTGCCTACACACGTCTGATACCTCATAGAAATTCTTACAGGAGAAGGGAGGAAAGTGGATAGGAGATGTGATGAAAAAAGATTTTGAAATTTTGTATGTAAGCAATAGCTATTTAAAGGAGAATAAGAATGCTACAAATACCCACACTTGGAAACAATTCTTATTAAAATGGATAGAGGGAAAGAGTAGTATTTATTCAAACACAAAGGGACTTCATTTGCAAAAAAAAAAAAAAAAAAAAAAAAAAAAATCACAGGAATGAAAGTGTGGTCAGGATGTGAAAGCGTATTATTCATTTGGTTTTGTAATCTAAAATGCAATGTTAGATGTGACATACTACTTTACTGTTTGTTTCATTTGATTATTAGCAATGCAACCTAGCTGTTCTATGTCTAGATCAGCTGCGTTAGTTCTTTGCTTTCACTGGCTACAACATCATTAAACATGCATTAAATGGTGCTACAAGAGGAAAAAAAATCCCAAACCTTTTAAGATTTTAATGGTGGACTTCCATTTGACAGAGCCTTACTCATATGATCTTACCTACCCGAAATGAGCTAAAGTAGGTGAAAAAAAGTAGGGGGAAGAAATACATTGAAAGTGTAAAAACTTTGAAAACATAAACATTATTCCCTTCACTTACATCTAGGGAACAAAATCAGTTACTGACTACAAAATACAGCTTTTTGCATCAATCTTCCATATTTTGTAGTTACAAAAGTTCTGCCATCATATACCTCACTGCAGTTCCCATAGCAACTCTGTTGTTTTCCTCTGTGTGTCTGTTTTGCCTTTTGATTTGATGCAGTAACAGCTGGTGGTCATCCTGCAGGCTAAATTAAATAAAGAGTTCATTGATTTTACTGTCCTCATAATCTCTTTCTCAACATTCACCTTCTTAAAAGTTGGTGAAGAAGCACATCTTTTTAAAGGACATCTATATATTCCACATTTATTTACTGATGTCTGATGATCAAGACATCCAACAGTGTATTAAGTTACTTGTGACAGTGAACAGAAATACTCCAAGCATGGTAAGTGGAATTACTCAGGCAAAAGAAATAGACTATGCATATGTCCAAGCATAAGAAAGATCAATTTAGGTGCAGTACAAACTACAGATAATCTTCAAAACAAAATTATTTTCAATGAAATCATTTTTTCCCCTGAAAAACAACTGAGTCAGCACCAGTTACTGCATCAGTTACTGCAGGCAACACCTTGATTCAAGTCAATTTACTTATTCATTGCTAATTAACATAACTATTACTGATTTAGGTATTAATACACAAAGTCAAATAATCCACTATAATAATTACATAATTCAAATTATATAAGTCAAAATTAAAATAATTATATAACTCAAATAATTCACAATAGTAACACTTTTGCCCCTTCTCCAGGCTCAGTCTCAATCCACCAGTTCTGTTTACCGTTTGCTCATCTCTGTTCACAAGTCAAATGCCTTGTTTTCACTACTCAATACACTCTCCCAAACCCTTTAGTGATGCAATATATCAAGAAATAAAAGGTAGGGGTGATTGCCTAGACATTTTGTCCTACTGTTCCTTCTTACTTGTTTCCTCTGCTCCAGCGTGGTTTACTCCAGAAGCTGCAGTCTCCTCAGCAGTATACCTGATATGGCATGGATCCTCCACAGGCTGCAGACTCTTTGGGGAGTTCTTTGCTCAATGTGGATCCCTCCTGCAGGCCTTTGCAGTCTCCCTGCTCTGGCATGGGCCACAATCCCTCAGCGAGTGTTCCTGCTTCACCATGAGTCTTTCCAAAGACCAGTGTCCTCTGATCAGGTATGGATCACCTCCTTTCAAGAGTGCATGTCCAGCCACATTCTGAGCAATGCCCCCGTCCACATGTTCGCTCTGTTTCTTTCACACTTTTTGCCACACGAACCCTTTTTCACACTTCCTCCTGCATATCACCTCTCATGCTTCTTTCTTATCTCCTCACATTTTTCATGAGGTCCCTTTTTGTGTGTGCTCTCACATACTGCCTCCCAGATATCCTCTCACGTTTCCTGCTCCTAACAACTACCACCATTTTCTGGTTGAATTTTGGCATGTGGCGTTGTTAGTGAAGCTTGTGCAGTAGTTTCTGTTACAGAGACCAATAGAACTTTCTGCAACCAGCACAAGGTAGATCACAGTCTCCTCCTGAGGAAGCCCCATCAGAGCATCACTCCTTACCATTCACAAGAAAACAGGAAGGTTTCAACTGTTTGAATACTATATTCATTGCAGCCTCCATCCATCATCTCTGCTGACAAGATTATCAGGTTTACTATCATAATCTGGATTTTTACAACAAACTTTAAGATTTTCATCTGCAAGACATACAATTAAGAACATAAAATCAGTTTGAATATTCACTGTATATTAGCATACAACCAAGTCATTAAGGTAGCAAAACTTAAATGAGTAAAACTTAAAATTAAATTCATGACTCCCATTGTCATAGAATTTCCTCCAAATTGGAAATGGATGGCAAACAGTGTTCGCTTGATGCAGTCCAAGCATTTCATCATTTGGGGAGCCAAATGATACAACAAATAGCTGTAATGACCTGCAGCTTACTCAGTATCTTTTTAACAGCATTAACTGAACTCTGACAGTTTTTTCTGTGTCTGCAATGCTTAACTCAAACACTAGATTTCTATAAGGCTTCTTCCCCTATCAGGAATATCCTTAAATTGTGGGATGGCAAGAACCAACGGTTTTTTGTTTGTTTGTTTTTTAGTAACCCATACTACTGATTCCCCCTGCATCAACCTATAAAGGCCCTTCAGCCATCCAAGCAATCACAGTCAGGTACCTCCTTCTTCCCAAGCCTTCCACAAGGATATCTCACTAGCAGGATCAGCACAACCAGGCCATTGCCCCATCTAGACTTTTACTAGTTAATCCCAAAGCCATCCTCCTTTGGGCAGGGCAACACTTACATGTGCCAAATGTCCCAAACTCCCCAGAACTCTGCTCTCTTGAACCAAGAGATGTATTCCAGCAGGTCCACTTTCCCAGCACCAATATATCACTGTGTAGGTGCCTATCTCTCTAGAGCAACAACTTCATCTTACCTTTCACCTTAAGTAAGAAACCACTAAGCAGTCACACTCCCTGTTTCTGCAGGTTTTCTTAATCCACACAACTGGGGAGGAGCCCAGTTTCAATCTTCTGAAATCCCCAGTTTCCATGTGGGTGGGGAAGGGGACAGTTGTGATTCAGTGTTCTTTGCTGGGAGGTTCTACCTGCGATTTGGTCCCTCCAGCAGACCACTCCTGAGCTGGCCGGCTCTTGTGCCCAATTACCAGCCCCATTAGCAGACCATGTCCTGACAAGGGCTGCCGCCCGCTCTCTCCAGCTCAGCCGAGCAGCGCTCCCCACACACTTGTTGCTCCTTCCGGCATGTCAGAATCTCTGCAGTTAGTCCAGCCGCAGGGCACACAGGCGTGTGTGTGTGTGTGTGTGTGTGTGTGTGTGTGTGTGTGTGTGTGTGCGCGTGTGTGTGCGCGTGTGTGTGTGTTGTGCTCGTCCTCCCTCAATTAGTGATGCTGCTAACACTGTTGGCCCTGCGCAGCCTCTCTCAAAAATAAGAAACTTGACTGGCAACACAGCTGAAGACCTTAAGATCTAGAAATAAACAAAAGTCTAGGCATTTCTAATTCATAACTATGCCAGATTAAATTACACTTGTATAGTACTTTGATATTCATTTTTTGGGCATGTGTTCATTATTGATTCCAGGTACCTTCAATAATTTCCTGAGCTGCTTCTAAAACAGCTTGTTGCAGTACTGTCTGCTCAGCCTCTGCTCTCATCTTCTTCCCAACTTAGAGGCAAAGCCGCAGGGTAGTTCATGGCGCGAAGATCACAGACCCTCAGTTTGAACATTGATGGATTTATTTATTTATGAGCCAGAGATCGTGTCTGTAGCTTCTGACACATATACATGCACATGGATTGGCGTGAAGAATGTGATAAGAAATGCCTGTGTGGTAACCTGGTGAGGATGAAAACTGAATGCTGCGCAGAGCCATTTCACCTAGTGGAGATTTTGCATATCTGCTCCCATATTATAAGTAATGGTTCACTTGCCTTTCTCTCATTCACTTATATAATGGTTAGTTATATATTTTTTTTCTTTTTTTCTTGCTCTAATTATGCTATATTGAATCCCACTGTTAAATACTTCATGCATAATTCAGTGCATCACTCTATCTTTCTTGCTCTTTCTTTCTCTCATTTTTTTTACACGTTAGATCAACTTCTAAGGAAGAAATCTGTACGAATAGGGACATCCAGGCAAGTTTGTTAAGTATTTAATAACTTCTTTACCCTACAGGCATCATGATCCTCCATAGAACTGATCTCATGACCTTTACTGATTAAAGGAACATCTTTCTCATAGGCTGTGATATCAGATAGTAAAGATATAAATTCTTAACACAGAGAGATAATATCAGGCCTTATATTCACAGCAGGCTACATAAAGTTGAGGGTGACGGTACTTACCCACACCGGAACAGGTCTGCAGATCTACCAAAGAAAAGAATATTGACACCCCTTCCTCACTGGCAGGTAACTGAGCTCTGCACACGTGGAACATTGTAACTGGAAATTACAGGTGGTTTTTCATTTGCGTACTCATAGTTTATAAGGTAATATGTGCCCGACTCCTTGGAAAATTCAGGTAAACATATTACCTAATTGTGATTATTTTAGTAGTTATTGAAATGCAGTTGAATAGATTTTCACAAAACTAGATCAATTTGAAAAATCATCGGAGAAGATGTTTTCCTGCTACCTAAATTTAAGCTGATTTCTAAAAGTCATGGATGCGAAGATGTAGCATGGAAAACAAATAAAAAAGTGACTTGTTTAACCTGAAATGAAGCTTGACTTTGGTTTGGTACCAAGAAAGGTTTATTCTTTTAATAAAGACTTTCTCTTTGAATGGGCATTTTCTAAAAGAGAGTTGACTCTGTTGGGAATGATAATGTTCTATTTCATTGTGAAAACTAGGTAAGAAAACAGGCCAAACACATCCTAGTTATACTGAGCATTCCTACCCTGAAATTTAATTATTTGCATTAATATTATTAGCTTTCAAGGAAGTTGAGATGATTTTTAAATGTCTTCCTATTCTCCTATTGCAAAATTCTGCAATATACTGGATTCTGTGGATTGTAAGGCTTTTAATGTAGAAATAATAATAATAATAAAGGATAGTGATATAAAAGATACCTCAGTTCTCTATTTTGAAGCTTTCACCTGTTAAACTAGCTTGTTTATACATTTGTCCTCATAGCAGTGGAGAGATCAGAGGCAACATTCAATGTTTCTGGAAAATTCTGAATAGATACTAAACAAATGAAGATGTGAGAATATGGTGGCAAATTGCTTATGTGGATATGCAGATAACTGCACTCCTTCCTAAAGCCAAAAACTCTCTCTGGCAGTATAGAAAGCACAAGAGCCTTCAACCTGGTTCTCACTGTGTCTTTGCTTGGTTTCTAAAGTCATAGGAACCAAACATTTCCATACTTCCACAAAATTCTTCAATATATTTTTCCTTCTACTTCAATGATTTTTTTCATCCAAATAATTAAAAGAAAGAAAGTGCTCTGTAAAGGATTTGTTGAAATTATTTTGGCATATGTTGAAAGGACTGTGTCACTCACAAAATATGTAAGCTCCTGAATCTGTACTAAAGTGAATTGTGCTGCAGAAAGGCTTTCTAATTTCAGCTTTTATTGTGATGGCAGATTTCTCTATTAGAGTGTTTATAAGAGGACCACTGAAGTTATGCAAATCACAAAAAAAAAAAGAAAAAAAAAAGACCCCTGTTCTCAAATACAGTACTGTAATGTAGGCTGTCTCAGTAGTCTCAGAACCATTCCTTCTAGGACAATCTAGATTAAATCAAGGGTTAAATCAATCTCATGTCTTGTTTGAAAGAAATTTTTGTGTTAATTTTCATAGTTACCAGATACTCTTTTAGATGCACAGATGCTAAGTTGCTAGGTGTCGGGGTAAGCAGTTCCTAGACACCCACAGATAAACTGGAGATGAGCACTTGATTTGTTTGAAATATTGGACTTCCTGCACCTGTGCATAGAAATCCTACATCACTGTCATTCTGAGCTTGACATTAAAAACCTGGCATGTGCAAACCTTTTTTTTTTTTTCCTTCCTGCTTGACACTAGCCGAGTTCTTCATTTAAAATCTGACAAACCTAGTGAAATAAAAGGACTTGCCAGAAAGGAGAGAATCATGGAGTGTTGTCTCGCTTGTTTACTTGTACGAAGTAGCATAAAAACATACTCCATCATTTTCAAGTGTGATAAACTGAACGTCAGTGTCTGCTCACATTTTTGGGCCTATTGGTCCTACAAAGGTTTTTCCCGAAACACTTATGGTGCAACTCCCAAATAGAGTCCATAGTTCTGAACATCATTTATGGCTATGGCACGCTGGTCCCTTTACAGTGTCTCACTTTTTGTCTTTCCTGAGCATAGCTCAAACATTACTGGGGTCACTGGTTTTGCTGTTCCTGCAGCAGTGTCAGTGTGGGACTCAACTCTGTCACCATCGTCCTGTTTACTGGGCATCTGACAGAGGCCTTGTTTCTTGCTTTAATAACTGTTTCTTTACATCTTGCTGCACCTTGGCCTATGTGTGTATTTTAGATATCTATAATTTGCAGCTGTATAAACAACACTTGGGATGAGCAGCAAGCTTTAAAAACACTATGCCATAGTTTTCCATGAATACTGCAGTTGTGCTCTGGAAATACCAAAGCCTGAAATTGTTAGATGCTGTGTATTTAGCTATCTATCCCACTTGAGAAAACAATCATACGTTGTAATAACTGTTTTTGCATCTCTAAAAGTGTGTGGTGACTAAGAAAAGAATTTATCTCTGTATCAAAGCAAGGTTAAGGAAAACAAAACAAAAGACAACAAAGAATTCTGAAATCCCAAAGATATTTACTGTTAATGACTTATCATCAGTACAAGTGTTTACAAATCTCTTTCTCCAAACCCTGGATAAATGTAGTATCTCTTTTACCTGAGTAGTTTTAAGATCATCTGTTCTATCTTTCAATCAAGACAATGATCTAGTGATTAGAGACAAGCTCTGGCAATGGGAAAACCTGAATTGGATTGGCTCTTTCCTTTATGATAAGTTTTAATTTGGCTTATAAATTCCAATGACAGCCCATTGATGGAGATAAAAATAGATACATATAGTGAGAAGACAGAAAGCTCTTTTATCTTCTCTGAAAGGGCATTTCATTCAGTGGGTCTGTACTGAAAAGTTATATCTTAATATACTACTCAAAATTTATGTGATGCTTTATAAATGCTGTAATGTGACTCTCAGGCATAAGCTTTCAAATTCTTGTGGTATCTTTGAAGTCGATATGATCCCACAAAGGTTTACAGGATTTGGAACGGGACTAGAGTAATACATCCCATTGCAGGATCCATTCCTTTCCATAAACAGATTTAACTTAATAAACCCAGGCTATCACAGATACACAATGCCCACTCCCTAAGATGGCTAAATCTCTCTTGTTCAGCTGAAATCAGTACATCCACAATAGTACAGTCAGTGCTCTACAATACATTAAATTAAATCCCTACTCCAAACTCTAGAGATTAGACAAAAATGCTGGGGAAAGTAGTTACTTGGGAGTTAATGATGTAGTAAGGAACCTGAGAGAGGGAACCTGAAAATGTTGAATTAAGACTGGATATGAAAGAAGAGTATAAAGGGGAATGTTATAATAACATCACAAAACTCTTTTACAGGAAAAGGAGACCAGAACCTAGAAAGAATACAAGAATAGAAAGAGGCAATGGGAATAACCAGGAACACAAGAATGAATAGAAGAGCTTTAAGAAACTAGATAAAACCCTGTAAAAATGTAAATTATGGTAGTTTATTTTTCATCAGTAATAAAATCCAAGTGTTATGAAGTGTTTATGATTTTCTTTTGCTTTTTTGCTGACAGTATGTGGAAATCACTTTAAGCCATCCTGTAAATATTCCCAAAGACAGATTTTGACACAGACTTTGTCTTTTGAAGTTATATAAAAATGATTTTTTTTTTAATTTTTTTAATAACCCTGTTTCCTTATTTATGCTGATATATCATTTTTTATTTCCAAGGTTTTATGTCTGACAGGATTAAACAGAACTCCATATGGAAACCTGACCAGGAACTAGCTCCCTCTTACACCTCAGAGCTTTATATTTTGGGCAATTTGGCCTCTAAACTACCTGATACGGTTTTGTTCCAGATTTGCAGCTCTTTGTGTTCCCAAATCTAGTTATGTTCTGTGGTTAATTAGACACTCATTTGCATAATTCACCCAATTGCCTAATAAAATTCTGACAATTTGATATACCAGGTATTAAGCTGTAGAATAAATCTAGCTAGAGGAATCTTGCTGTCATCTTTACTATCAGCATTTGAATATGCAATATTTGTTACCTTGGTTTCCTTTCATGAAGGAAAGTAAGATTACGACCCTACTCTTATCTAGAGAGCCCTCAGTATGCCAACGTAAGTACAATGTATATTCACATCAAAGACAAATTTTAAAGAGAGATTAATAATATCATACTAACTTTTGCTATTGCAATTACACTAAAGCCATGGTGGATTTGTTTGTACTCTACAAAACCAATCCAGAAAAAAGATGCCTGCCTTAGAGCTCTACAAACTAACAGAGACAACTTTCCGCAAAAGCACTTAAAATAAATTGTGACCGCAACTTGCATGGAAAACACATGTTTTAGGGACAACTACATTTACAGTTTGAAGTCTGGAGTGAAAGAGAACAGAGAAAGGGAAGATTACAGTTTTAAAAGAAAAACAAAATGTAGAACAAAAGGACAAGTAAAATACTTAACCTCTTTTCACAGTTAGCATATATTATAAGGATAATCAGATGATCAAGACTTCACCCTACATTTTCAGTATTTGTATAACCATTATCTGCATACAGGAAAGGTTAAAGTTCATGATTTTGCAAAGACATCTATGATACACATACTAAATACATTTTTTTCCAACAATTTAATACATTAAGCATCACCCATTACTTGGAGATAAGCCCAAGCACTTTATATGTTATTATTCCTTTCCAAAGGATCCAAAGATCTTTGCCATGATACTGTATGTCTTCAGTTACACAAAGATAAATAGCAAAAGCAAAAGCATATGGCTTGTTGCTAAGTAGTATTCATCAGTTACCAAAAGTGAGTGTAGCTCAAATACAATGTTAAGGAGCTTGTAAGATAGCTGCATCTTAAAGCCACTTCCTAGGATACCTGGAAGATCACACATCTTACATTTTATTTCTGAAAGTGAGAACAGCTCCTTTTTCTTAGTCATTCAAATTCTCTAAGTAAATCATGTATCTACCTTATAGAAAGATCCTACAGAATATGAAACTTCAGGAGTAAAGAATTTTAATCCCCTAAAGTTATTCCTGTTTGGAAGTTTTTTTTTCCTGTCTTTTTTGATTCATGAAGCTTTCTGTGGATTTATTTAATTACTGTATCTCCTTCACCATTTAAGGAAGTTAATTGTCAAAGGGAGTAAAATCTTCTTAAAAGCAATAGGAAAACCTCATCATTTCTTCAAATTCTCTTTGCACTTCAGATATATGTCATTGATAGAACTTTTTCTTCTTGCAGTCATTCAGATGTCCTGTAGATGATCTCTAAGGTAACTAATGAAAATATCTACAGCAAGTTAGTTTCTTTTGCTGTAGAATAGTTGCATGGTGTATACATAGTTGATCATTGCCTTGATCAGGTGCACAACTATGAGTGTGGCTTTTTGCCACTTGGAGTCTAGCTAAGCTGCAGTGTTAGTAAGTGCAGATATGAAACCAAATGTATAAGTTACATTTTTCTTGGAAGGTTTACTGCTCAGCACAGCTATCTGATTCCCATTAACAACACCTGTTGTGTACAGGTGAGTCAATCGTGAATGGAAGTACAATACCAGTGAGACAGACAGGTATATAATAAAATACATTTCAAAGAGAAATACTTTAAATAATGTAGGAGAGGTGAATTAAGAGGAGAACTCCAAATTAATGTACTCCTCAGCATTGGAGATGTGGATATGAGTTTTACAGAAAGTTAAGTCGGCTTGAAAAGCTGGGTCTGCATATATGTCTGTTGATATAATTTCATCTCTACTCCTTAAAAAATAGAAGTCAATTAATAGTCATAATGAGAACGATGATTCACAGTGACTCTGCAATACATGATTAAGTTGTATTCATTGCAAAGATTTAACATACACTGTGTGTTAAACACATAAAATTAATACTATCTTCCTGCTATTAAAGAAAATGGATTCGTCATTTCACTGAACAAATTATAAAGGCCACACTTGGAACTGGTCGAATCTTTTCAGGAATGCTGTGGAGGCAGAAAGCAAGTGGATAAACTTCATTATTGTTCCTTTAATGTGACCTTTCAAATAGTGAAACATTTCCCTCCCATCTCATTCAATAGGTTTCAAGCCAAAGCCAGCTGCTTGTCCAAAACATTAACACAACATCTTTGGTCATTGAAACCTTCTAGATAATAAATTAGTCTGGGATTTTTTTTATGGTTTCAGGGCTGCAATAAAAATGTTGCTGAAAATAACAAGGATCTGTGGGATACCGTGTGAAAGGGTAGCAGGTACTTCTTTAAAACTCAGTCCCTCCAGTGAAAATGATTACTTTGCTGAAAAACTTTGAATATTTCTAAAAACTTCAACAGGATTTTTCTCACACTTAGGCTCTGTTTCAGCAATTCACTCATGTAGTTCTTAGAGAGAGGAAGCAATAAAGGTTTTGAAAGTTATTTACTAAATACTCCTCTGCAAGAAGAATGATTTATGGCTTGTTCACACACCATTTTTCAGAGGCAGCTGTGTCAACTGAAGACGTTGCCATCTCACCCACTGCCAACTGCTTGTTAGTGCCTCCTGCCAGAGGTTACCATGCACTCAGATCTGTCATGGTTTTGCTGCTCTTGTCATTCTTTCCCATTTCAGTCAAAATAAGATGGCAGAAAAAATTCACAATTTAAGCTTCTTCTTCTAATGAAATGGCAGGCTTTTAGTACTGAAAATGGTGTACGACATGACTTAAAGGAAATTACTGGCCTTAAACTGTGAGGAGGTACTTCAATGTACTTACCAGTATGATGGGCAAATGAAACTGGTTCAAGTAAGATCTTAGGAATGCCTTCCAGATGCATTTTCCTCCATTGTGTCAATGTGCAATAAAACAGGAAAAGCTTTGAGAATTTAGTTAATAAATAGGTTTTATAAAGAAATACAGCTGATTATTTCAGAAAAATATGTACAAAATTGTACCAAATGAAGTGTGGCTATTTTTCTGCCTAGGCAGAAAATAAAGTCATCAAAAATTTCTTCAAGTCCTATGTATGTTTTTCAAACCTTGCTGGTGCAGGTAGTATGCATGTTGGAATGTGCTTGCGCATACTGCGTTTTCACAAACACACACACTATGTTTGCATGGCAGTTACTTGCAGTTCTGTGGAATAATGTTTATCTGCACTTAGAGTAAAAGGAAATGTGCACTGACAGTGAAGATAGCTGAAAATTCCGAAACAAATCCCAGCTTCATTGCATATTGCAAGACTTTTTTTTTTTTGAGAAAGGAACATTTTTCTTACTTTTGTTTATAGGTAGTACTCTGAACTATCCATGTGTGTGATTTGGGAACTTATGTATTGTTTTGTTTGAAAAGACCAAAAAGAACAAAATAAATTAAGGAATGCTTTGGTAACCTGCTTGATTAGTTGGCGTTAATTAAGCAATATTAATTTGGAATGTGAAATAGAATATTAATGCACATAATTTTCAGAAAACAGCAAAAATATTTGCAAGCTCTCTGAATAATGGGATTAAAATTCAGGCTGATCCTGGTAGGTGGAGAAATGTCCCAAAATCAACACAAAGAAATTTAATAAATAGAAGTACAAAGCACTATACCCATGGAAATGAAATGCATAAATAAAAAGTAGAAAGTAACTAAGAAGTCAGGGTGTTATATGGAAGATGGACATATGAGAATGAATAAGCGTCAAGGATGCAGCAGTACTGCAGATGAGGCAAGGGTATTGCTGGGATACCTTAGAAGAAATTTGGTATAAAATAAATGGAGGAAATCATCTTGCTCTTCTCAGCAGATCTCAGCTGGAGCTGCTGGAACTGCAGCCCTATACAAACAAAAAGCATACTGAAATCTTCCCTCATGAACACACAGAAAGTTATACAGGTTTTGTGAACTAAGCTCTTGCTCTGAATTGTCTTTTAGTAAATATACCCTTTTATTTTATTTTATTTTATTTTATTTTATTTT